>CAKXYN010000523.1:0-86594 GCA_935064755.1 Tragelaphus eurycerus
ATTTGAATTTATTTGATTTATGTGTGCTCAGTCACCTACTCCAGTTTGACTGTTTGCAACCCCATGGACCTTAGCCTGTCAGGCTCCTCTGTCTGTGAGATTTCCTGGTCAAGAATACTGGAGTGGGCTGCCATTTGATTTGTAGAGATGGAAGATTTTTTATGTCTACTGACCATTTATTTGTGTTTCTTCAAATGTCTATTAATAGATTATTTTTTTCCTATGGAGCATTTATATTTTTGAACTAACTTGTAATAAATGCTTATAATAAGTACATATAATACTTTTTCAGATTTTAATTTGTTCTTTAGAGGTTTTAAATTATATATCACTAATTAAAATTGAACTTTTCTTTTTGATTTCTCTTGTTGATTTTGTAGTATGCGTTTTAAAAATCCTAACATCATCTAAAGCTCTGTGTTTAATTTTAGCTTTTTTCTTATTTTAACAGTAAAGGCAGCTAGAATTTTTTTAGTTTTTGATGTAAGAATAGGCCCCATTTTTTTCTAAAACAGCCCATTTTCCCGTTATGGTTTATTGAATAATAATTCTTCCCCATTATTGGAGATTAGTGGCCTAGTTTATGAACTGTGTTCCTCTGGGGACTGGACTGTCCAGTCTGCTGAGACTCTCCCTGGTGATGTCCCTGATGTCCCTGCAGCCTCTGGGGTGAGCTCTGCATTTCCCTCCACCCTCGTCCCAGAGCCCAGCAGGCTGGGGGTGAGTGCAGGACCTATCCCCAGGAATGAGGTGGAGCAGGGTCTTGGACCAGATGCACTTGACCCTTCAGGGAGTGGTTACATCCTTGCTCCCCTGACCCTGACCATGTCTCAGTCAGTGAACTGTCCCCTTGCAGAGTGAGTGTGGATGTGGAAACTGTCCACAAGACTCTCCAGAGACTCTTGTCAGAGAAGCTGATGACATGAGGGGGATGTGAACTGGCTGAGTGCTGAGATGGTTTAGGGAGGTTGGTCCTGTAAGACCCTTAGTAACTATCGATTGTGAATACATGGAAATGTTAAATTTCAAACTAGGATTCTTTGCACCATTTTCTGAATACTACTTATTATTCTTCATTAACAGTCAGAAATCCACATGTTGGAGAAGGAGGCTGGGTGAGCTCTGCAGGGCTGTTTCTCTGGCCTTGACCTGTTCTCAATAACTGTTTAATTTGATGAGTTTTGATAATTTTATACAATATCCACAGCCTCAAGCAAGAGGTAGAACATCCCAAAGGTATATTCAAATTTACTCGTATGTCCTTATGGCAGAATAAACTTCCTAACAAATTTATCTTCTGTAGTTTATTCTTGATTTTTTTTTGGTCTTTATAGTTCTGCATTTTATCAGCCTGAGACAAGTGTCCTTTCAGATGTGTCAAGTGGATCATTTGCCTTTCGGAGTCTTCCATGGGTCCCCCAATCATGTTGATTCCCTTCCCTCTGTTGACCTGAACAAATAGAGTGTCAGATATTTCTCCAGCAAAAATGGACTTTTTCAAAATCAGCAGAGAATTGCAGTTTGATGTTTGCATTTGTGGAGAGCCAAGTTTAAGTCCCCAAAGTGCCAGGGCTAGAGAGCACTTTTATAGAGGAGAAGAGGAAGTTGAGAGGGCTCTTTCAGAGTCATGGCTTTTCAGTGGCTGAGCCCTTGCCAGGAAAGGAGAGGAGTCTTTCTTCCTCTTGAGGACTGCTATTGTTGTAATCTCATGTATCAAACTTTCAGAGGCTTTCTAATGGGGACCACATGGGATTACTCAAGCACCCTGTGGTGGTGATGACTGCTGTTTGTCTGGGGGGTCTTTGTCCTGTTCAGAGCATCACTGACCCTCTCAGAATCCCAGGGAGGTGTCTCTCCAGGTCTTCTCCCCACTTTCCTGAGGCCAATATTGAGAGGTTTTGTGGCTGGTTCACGATCATATAACCAGGAAGTGGCAACGTCTAGACTCTAACACAGGAAGATTTCCAAATGAGGGACATCAGGTGCCATTTTTGTTTCTGATTAAATTTTTTAAAATTGTGGAAAATGCACACAACATAAAATTTACCATCTTGACAATTTTTAAGCATGCAGTTCAGTATTGTTAAGTAATTCACATTATTGTGCAGCCAATTTCCAGAACTCTTTTCATCCTGTACTGCTGCTGCTGAGTCGCTTAAGTTGTGTCTGACTCTTTGCGACCCCATAGATGGCAGCCCACCAGGCTCCACCGTCCCTGGGATTCTCTAGGCAAGGACACTGGAGTGGGTTACCATTTCCTTCTCTAATGCGTGAAAGTGAAAAGTGAAAGTGAAGTCACTCAGTCAAGTCTGACTCTTTGTGACCCCATGGACTGCAGCCTACCACGCTCCTCTGTCCATGGGATTTTCCAGGCAAGAGTACTGGAGTGGGTTATCATTGCCTTCTCTGCATCTTGTACTAGTGTGCTATTAAAACACTAACTTCCCACTTCCTTTGTCCCCAGCCCCTGGCAACCACAGGGCCACTTTGTTTCTCTTTGAATTTGACTGCTCTGAGGACTTCATGTAAATCAAATCATAAAATTTTTGTCCTTTGTGATACCATTTTACAATCTCACTGTCAGTGTGCAGATTTCCAGTTTCTCCACATCCTTGCCAACACTATTTTTTCTTCTTTCTTTTTCCCATGGTAGCCATCCTAATATGAGTGAGCTGATGTCTCATTGTGGTTTTCATTTGCATTTCCCTCATGATTAGTGACGCTGAGCATCTTTTCCTCTTCAAGCAGAATTTTAAAGAGGATTTTTTGTGGGCTTCCCTCGTAGCTCAGATGGTAAAAAATCTGTAATGCAGGAGAACCTGGTTCAGTCCCTGGGTCAGAAACATCCCCTGGAGAAGGGAATGGGTACCCACTCCAGTATTCTTGCCTGGAGAATTCTGTGGACAGACAATGGGGTCGGGAAGAGTCGGACACAACTGAGTGACTAATGCTTTCACTTTGGCTGCAGGGTGTCATCATCTGGGTAAGTCCCAGTGCTGATTCCCTGAGCATTTTCTTTAGGGGACAAGTGTGGAATAAATCACCCAACATGTTTCAAACCTGCTTAGTGGTAAAGCTCCTAGATGTGCACCATTGTTTTGGAAGGAAACTGAGACCTAAAGATGTTAAAGGTCATGGAGCTGCTGAAGTGGAGTGGAGACGTGGAGCAGAGGACAGCTGAGGCCCTGGGTGCTCAGCACCACTGCTGGGACTAGAGCCCAGCCTTCTGACTCCTGGACCAGGATTCTTTAGGGGTGCCAAGGTACCCAGATTAGCAAAATCTGAAGTTCAGTTTATCTTATTTCTTCTTTAATGAGTCATGGATATTCATACATTCAACAAATATTTCTTGAGCATCTGTACCCATGTTATCATAGGAATAACAGGATAAAAGAAATGTGATCTCTGTCATTGCTGTTATTCAGTTGCTCAGTTGTGTCTGACTCTTTGCGACCCCATGCACCAGCACACCAGACTTCCTTGTCCTTTACTCTCTCCCGGAGTTTGCTCAAACTCATGTCCATTGAGTGGGTGATGTTATCTAACCATGTCATCTTCTGCTGCCCTCTTCTCCTTTTGCCTTCAACCTTTCCCAGCATCCAGGTCTTTTCCAATTAGTCAGCTCTTTGCATCAGCTTGGCCAGAGTATTGGAGCTTCAGCATCAGGCCTTCCAGTGAATATTCAAGGTTGATTTCCTTTAGGACTGACTGGTTTGATCTCTATCCATGGGTTATTATGGTCTGGCCTTGGAAATTTCCTTACCCTGGCAAAATTAGTAAAATGGTGCTTACCTATGGGCTGTCTCTGCATACTATTATCATTTAAATAATGCATGATCGATCTGAATAGGTTTTTTGGTGGGATCATCTGTACACTTATTGTTTTTTCCCTTTATAATAAATAAGTGCAGAGAGATAAGTTGAGATTATGTAAATATCATCTCCTGCTTCAAACTTTCAGCCAGTTTTTAATTTCCATTGATGATTTTCTTGACTTGATTGTTCCTGTTTTATTTTTTTGAATTGTTAAACATGTTTATTGTGCAGACTTGTAACTTTACAGGACATGCAGGATAAAAAAGTTTGAAATATCAGTAAGCATATAAAATTTCAGCAGTCTTTTGGACCGGCACTTGATTTGCACAAGGGACTAAGCATCTATCTAGAACAGACATGTCTTGGAATACATAGTTTATAGATTGAATCACAAAACAATTTCCCAAGTGATTTTCCTCATGTAAAGATAAAAAATATCTTGCACTTAAAAATTATTCAGTATAGTACATTTTCAGTTATGTACATAGTTTAAAAATCATTGATTACTCCTTTTATGTTTGTTTGCATTTGTTTGCAAGAGTTTTCCTTTCTTTCCTGTTTATGTAGCACTACGGATTGATGGATTCTTTCATTATTTACTGGGTTAAGGTTCATTGCCATTTGTTTGTTTTGATGCTCATAGTATCCCAGATTTGTCTAGCAAGAGCCATTCAAGCTTCTCTGTCCTTCTACACATCCTCATGATTCCTTGAGCACTTCCTTATTTTATGGAACAAGATGTCTTAGACCCATCTTGGACTTTCCCTGCCTGTTGGTCTTGGCCTGTAGACAGTGAGACTTTTGCCAGGACTTCCTGGGGCTCTGCACACCAGGGCTCATACTAGTTATGAGCAGCCCCCACAGAAATTCTCTTTTGCGTCAGTGTTGGGCTGGACTGGCCCTTGTGGTTCTTAGGATTGTGAGACACATCTCAGCAACAACCATCAGGGAAATCTGAAATGTCAAGGTATATCACTCACATGTCCTGGAGGGTACAAGGCACCCCTGGGGTGACACAGCGAGATCCTGGGTGGAGAGAGAGAGAAAGCTCATGAGCAAGCTTGGACTTGGGGTTCTGCCTTTTTGAGGTTGAGTGTGGGGTGTCTAGGATTTTAAAGTTTCACTCTTTATTGGTGAATTTAAAAAGTAAGAGAGGGAATTAAAGTGCATGAAGGGAGAAACAAACAGTGAGATGGTCTGTAATCAGGTCAACCAGAGCTTTCTGAAAGCTGGAACTTCACGGGTGGGGTGGCCTGGCTCTTTATCTGATTGTGTAGCTGTCACGTGTTCACCGGAGATGGATGTCTTTGACATGGATGTCTCCAAAGCGCCATGTCAGGCACTTATATTACAATAAAAAAAATAATTATCACATGCTGACACACACTGCCCCAGTTTTAGAACCAGCCATTTCTTAGTTGGTTCCTTTTAGGGAAGAAGGTATTAAAAAAGCCAAGGTCTGGGTGAAGGGGGCCAAAGGGCACAAACTTCCATTATAAAATGAGTCAATTATGGGGATGTAATGTGCAGTCTGGTGATTATAGTTAATCCTACAGTTCTGAATATTTGAAAGCTGGCCACCTCATGCGAAGAGTTGACTCATTGGAAAAGACTCTGATGCTGGGAGGGATTGAGGGCAGGAGGAAAAGGGGACAACAGAGGATGAGATGGCTAGATGTCATCACCGACTTGATGGACGTGAGTTTGAGTGAACTCTGGGAGATGGTGATGGACAGGGAAGCCTGGCATGCTGCGATTCATGGGGTTGCAAAGAGTCAGACATGACTGAGCGACTGAACTGAACTGAAGAGAACTTAACATTTCTTACAAGAAAACAAAAAATTGTGATTGTATATGTTACACCAAACCCCAAGATCAGGGGGCTAGAATGCTACCAGTGTGTCACTGCTTCCAGGGCCTCTCAGAATACAGAGTTAGGGATTGTGTGTATGTATGTGAGTCAGTGTGTAAACACATATCTAATTATTCCCCCTTGCCTGTATATATTTAAAATGTAGTTTTTGTTTTTATTTAGCAAAGCCCATAAATGTAGGATTCTAATTAGAGATGTGTAATTTTGATGTACAATTGAGCATCTGAGCAGAGCAGAGAGAATTTGGATATGTGTCACTGTCCTTTTAATTTTTAGCAGGTGGCTAAATCCCTTGTTTAAAATTGGTCCTGAACAAAAATTAAAACAAGATGACATGTACTTGGTGTTTCTGGAAGATCACTCCCAGCGCCTTGGAGAAGAGCTGCAAGCGTGAGCACAGGCAGCAGGGAGGAAGGGAGGGAGAGTGAGAATTTCCACGTGGGGCTAAAGGTGTGTGTGTGGGGGGGGCTTTGCTTCCTTTGGGTTCTCCTGAGCCTCCTCTCCTGACACTGAATGCTCACTTCCTCAGGCTGACCCAGGACTCAGCCCACTTTGGAGGCGGGGGAGCCCATGTTCCCTGTGCATTTGTGGAGGTGGAAGAACCCCGCAGCCATGGCCCTGGAGGCCAAGCTCTGTCCCTGGAGGTGGGGTCCCTGGAGGAGGGAGTCTGCCCCCCTAAGCGGTTCATGACCTGTGAGTCCAGCAAAGCTTGGAAGGAACTTATTTCTAGAATTGGGACTTTTCCCCTTCAAAGCCTTTTATTCTGGTGCTTCAGGGTCTACACTGCTCATCTTTCAGGAGTCCTGTGAGCAGGTAGCTGGCATCTATTTCGCAGCCGCAGAGCACCCTGTAGTGCAGGCTCTTCTCCCACTCCGCCCCGCCCCCTTTCCCTTTGGTGGACACGCTGTTATTTACTGTGCTCTGTTTCTCACCACAGGTACTGGGATCAAGAAGTTTTGAGAGCCAAGACATACAAACGGGAGCCTTGTTTAATGAAAGCAATCATAAAGTGTTACTGGAAATCCTGTCTGGTTTTGGGAATATTTACATTTCTTGAGGTAAAAATTTTTACATACTGTGCGTTGCTTTTAAGTGTATGCAGATCAGTACTGAGATGGACTTGATGGTGGGGAGAGAGAACAGTGGTTTTTCACAGGATAAATCTCATCATGATATATCTCATTGGTTGCGTTTATTTTAGAATGGACTGATGCTTAAAGGAGTGAGGATCCAGGGGATTAGTACTAAGTTGGCCAAAAGTTCTTTCAGGTTTTCCCATAACAGCTTATGGGAAAGGATGGCACTGACAAGACAAGACATTTTATACCATATTAGGACATTTTTAGTGCTCAGTACTTGATATAAACACTGAAAGTGATCCTTGAGAAAAAAGATCCTACAACCTCAAGGAATATGAGCCTCCTGATTTGGAGAAAGTAACTGGATCAGAGCCCAGTAATATAAGGCATTTTACAGGTGCTCAAGCAAGTAATTGTTAACTTGCCCAGGTCACATCTGATAAATGATTTCCTAAAAAGGGGTCCTCGCTTCTTCTCTTTTTGTGGAACAGAACTCTGGGCCCTGCATCTGGGCGGGAGCTGCCAGAGCTCCAAGAGCATGCCCTTCCCTGGGCTGCGCCCTCCCCGTGGGCCAGGTCACCCAGGTCAGAAACCCCGTGTGGAGGAACTCCAGCTTCACCGTGAATTCATGCACCCTCCATGCTGGTTTCTGTCCTGGCTGTGGGGGTGGTTTGCTGGTTGAAGGGAGAGTCTTGGTATCCTGGCTTTGGTGGAGGGTGGAGGAGAGGATGTGCAGGAGGAAACCAGAGACAGAAAGGCATGAGGTCACTGACCTCTGTGACCCTGAAGATCCTGGGTCAAGATCCCTCAGAGGACAGTCCACCTGGGGACACAGTGCCGTCAGCCCCCCTGTTCTGGCTGAGCCTGCTGGGGGTCTGCTGCAGACCCCCCTGGGTGGCTCATCTCTCCGTGGTCCCTTAATGTTGCCTTAGGGACACAGGCGACCTGTGAGTGTGTGAGGGCAGGAGGGATGGAAGATGCAGTTGCTGTGAAAGGGGTGTTTTAGGTGGAGAAGGTGTGAGCTGTCATCAGTCTATTGTGTTGAGGTGAGGTGATGGGCCAGGTGGTTTACAGGTGGGCTGCGTGGCTCTTGTTTAAAGGCTGTGTTGTACTGAAGGGCACTGCGGGCAATGGGCAGCTGGGCAGGTGAAGTGCACCCCATACAATTGGAGAGACAGAGGATCTGTCAGCTCCCAGGTGACTGGGTGGTCCTGGGAGACAGAGTTCTCATTGATAACAAAGATGTGTTGACCACTGTGCCAGAGGGTGGGAACAGGTATATGGGGCAAAGTGCCACCTTAGAGAGGGCTCTGACCGCTGAGGTACTGCAGTGCCTTGTGAAGGGTGGGGTGGAGTGTTGATTTCACAGTTGTCCAGCCCCAGTAACACTTCCTGCTGGGGATCCAGGAAGGCCAGGCCTGGGGGCTGCATAAAGTGTAACTGGTAGAGCCCCAGCCCCTCTTTCAGGAGGCTGGTTGTTGGGCGGTCATGGCAGAGAAGTGGGGAGTCGAGCACCTGGTAAATGGGGGTGCTCATCTCAGTAGTAGTACTGTAAGTACTAGTGGCAGTAACAAGGGATCATACTGAGTAGTACTGGTGGTGGCTGCCACCGTACTATTAGTAGTGCAGCAATAGCAAGTACTTGAAATAAGTTATGTATCTGGAAATGCTATAAGCACTTTATGTATAATAACATTTTTATTCCTTTGGCTAACTCAGCAAAGTTGTGGGTTTCCTATTACCCCCACTGTAGAAGAAAGGACTCTGAACCCAAGTAATTACATAGGTTGCCTGTGGTTACAGGGAGCTTGAAAGACAAAGTGTGCTTCCATTTCAGGCATTCTGACTTAGAAGCCTGATCATCTCAATGGCTTGTCCAGGGTCAGGAAGGCTTGTCTTTAGAGCTTTGTCTTCAGGGTCTCAGACACATGCATCCTGAACTTTGTTTAAGGATAATAAATAGGACACTAAGAACTTTCTGGAGTAGAAAGTCAGATTTGGGATTGTAATTGTGGGTAGATTTCAGGTGACCATGTCCCCTGGGTGCCAGATTTGACTAGGATGTTGATGCCGGCAGCAACATCATCCTGTGGTCAGATGGACCATGAGCATCTTAAGAAGCCAGCTTCCCCTCATTACCATCCCTAAGTCGTGATAATTTTAGATAGTGGAAGATCTAAACTCAGCTCTGGATTCTCTAAAACATGTACACATTTACTTTGTGACTTCCTGCCCTCTTTTAATTCCTCTGGTGCACAGACGACTCATGGGTTACCCATGGTTCCCAGACAGTGCTGTGACCCACCACAGCACAGGCACTCCTGGCAGCACAGGTGGTGCCAGTCCAGGGTGAGGATTCTGGGGTTAGGGTTTAAGTGTGAGACTTCTGTCCTGTGAGAATTGAGGAGTGATCATAATGCTTGGGGAAGTCAGTACCAGGCTAATGTTCAACCTGGAGCACGTGTAGGTCACCCTTAATTAGAAAAGAACAGCCAGCGCGTTCTCAGCACCCTGTCCCCTGTGAGCACCCCCATGGGGACTTTGGGTGAGGAGAATAGGTCTCTGCCTGCCTGGGCCCCTCAGGGTGGAGAGGAAGAGCCTGAAGACTCTTCCTGGACCAGAGACACAGAGACCACTCCCCAGGTCATCAGGGCTTCTCCCTGAGAGGCAAGGTCCCCACCTGTTGGTGTGTAAGTGGGGTGACCTCAGAGAACCAGAGGGGGTGCACCCAGTCCCTTCCCCTGAGAGGGGCGGAGTGAAGAGAGTTTATGTCTGCTTCCCGGGAACCTTAGAAACGGCAGGCCTTGTCTAATTATTGACCTTTGTCCAAGGCCACTTTTGCTGATTGTCTCTGCTTTAGGTGTAGAATGTAGGAAGCACATATTTGTGTAAATCTTCACATTGGAGCTCAATTGATGAGCAGGAAGTAAGCAGAATCCTCTGAGTCCCAAAGTGGGCATTGTGCCTGGACTCAGGGCTTTGTGCCTTGACTCACTTCTGGAGAGCTGAGTGGTCTTTGCATTTATTTCCCAACCCTTTCTTCCTTGTATCCCTCACTTCTGCTCCACCCAGGAGGCTGAGGAGTGGCTGCTGGTGGCAGAGATATGTGGGCTCAAAGCAACCACTGAGGACCACACAGCAAGGGAGAGGAGGAGGGGGCACTGAGCCAAGCAGACAGGGACCTGCAGAGCATATCTGCCCTGCTGATACTTGAGAGCTTAGCTTGAGCCATCAGATGTCAGTAATATCCACAGTGACGACCTTGAGACATATATGAGGCTGATGCTTTCCAATTCATTTAAAAAAAAATCTGTATTGTCTCATGTAAAAAAAATTTTAAAAATTGAAGTACGATTGACTTACAATATTAGTTTCAAGTGTATATTGTAGTGGCTCAGTATTTTTGTACATTATTAAATGATTACACTGATCAGTCTAGTTATTCTCTGTCACCATACAAATTTTTGCAATGTTATTGACTGTATTCCCTACGTTATACATTACATCCCCACGACTTATTTATTTTATAACTGGTTTGTGTCTCTTAGTCTCCATCACCTATTTCACTCATCCTCCAATCCCCCTCAATCCATTTTCTTTAAAAAATCAAGGAAATAGATGACTCCTTTTATAAAAGATTACTTTCATAATGATGAAAAAATCAAAATCCTGCTTACAAGTGAAACTTTTAATTACTCTCCAGAAAAGTTGGCTTTTAGAAGTAACTTTTCTCAAGAAATCTCATTTAGCCATCAGATCAGATAAGTCGCTCAGTCGTGTCCAACTCTTTGCGACCCCATGAATCACAGCACGCCAGGCCTCCCTGTCCATCACCAACTCCCGGAGGTCACTCAGACTCATGTCCATCGAGTCAGTGATGCCATCCAGCCATCTGATCCTCTGGTGTCCCCTTCTCCTCTTGCCCCCAATCCCTCCCAGTATCAGAGTCTTTTCCAATGAGCCAACTCTTCGCATGAGGTGGCCAAAGTACTGGACTTTCAGCTTTAGCATCATTCCTTCCAAAGAAATTCCAGGATTGATCTCCTTCAGAATGGACTGGTTGGATCTTCTTGCAGTCCAAGGGACTCTCAAGAGTCTTCTCCAACACCACAGTTCAAAAGCATCCATTTTTTGGCGCTCAGCCTTCTTCACAGTCCAGCTCTCACATCCATACATGACCACAGGATAAACCATAGCCTTGACTAGACAAACCTTTGTTGGCAAAGTAATGTCTCTGCTTTTGAATGTGCTCTCTAGGTTGGTCATAGCTTTCCTTCCAAAGAGTAAGCGTCTTTTAATTTCATGGCTGCAGTCACCATCTGCAGTGATTTTGGAGCCCAGAAAAATAAAGTCTGACACTGTTTCCACTGTTTCCCCAGCTATTTCCCATGAAGTGATGGGACCAGATGCCATGATCTTCATTTTCTGAATGTTGAGCTTTAAGCCAACTTTTTCACTCTCCACTTTCCCTTTCATCAAGAGGCTTTTTAGTTCCTCTTCACTTTCTGCCATAAGGATGGTGTCATCTTCATATCTGAGGTTATTGATATTTCTTCTGGCAATCTTGATTCAGGCTTGTGTTTCTGCCAGTCCAGCGTTTCTCATGGTGTACTCTGCATATAAGTTAAATAAACAGGGTGACAATATACAGCCTTGATGTACTCCTTTTCCTATTTGGAACCAGTCTCTTGTTCCATGTCCTGCTGTTGCTGGACATGTGTCCCATGCTGTCCTGCTGTCCCGTCCTGTTGCTTCCTGACCTGCTTACAAATTTCTCAAGAGGCAGATCAGGTGGTCTGGTATTCCCATCTCTTTTAGAATTTTCCACAGTTTATTGTGATCCACACTGTCAAAGGCTTTGGCTTTAGTCAGTAAAGCAGAAATAGATGGTTTTCTGGATCTCTCTAAAGTGCAGGCGGCTGCGACAGGCGTGGTAAGTGTGGCCAAGAGGAGCCACCCCACGTCCGAGGTCATGGGCAGAAGCTGGGAGGACCCCATGCCCGAAGGGCAGCGGCCAAGAGGAGTTACCCCATGTCCGACGTCAGGGACAGCGGCTGAGAGTACCAGACTGCGACGGCGCAGGAATGGCCGAGAGGAGCTACCCGGCGTCCGAGGTCAGGAGGGTTGGCCGAGAGGAGATATCCAGCGTCCGAGGTCAGGGGCGGTGACGAGAGGAGTTACTCCACGTCTGAGGTCAGGGGCAGTGGCCAAGAGGGGAGATACCCCACGCCCCAAGCCCAAGGCCATGGGCAGTGGGTGGGAGGAGCTACCCCATGCCCCTAAGCCTGAGGCAAGGGGCGGCAGGTAGGAGGAGCTACCCCACGCCTGAGGCCAAGGATGGCATCCGGGAGGAGCAACCCCATGCCCGTGGCCAGGGGTGGTGGCCGGGAGGACCAACCCCATGTCCAAGGAGCCGTGGATGCACGGGCACAGGAGGGCCTAGAGGGGCTATCCCACGTTGAAGGTCAGGAAGGGCAGCGGTGAGGAGATACCCCTCGTCCAAGGTAAGGAGCAATGACTGTGTTTTGCTGGAGCAGCTGTGAAGAGATTCCCCATGCCCAACGTAAGAGAAACCCAAGACAGACAGTAGGTGTTGCAAGAGGGCATCAGAGGGCAAACACGGTGAAACCGTACTCACAGAAAACTAGTCAATCTAATCACACTAGGACCACACTAGGACCACAGCCTTGTCTAACTCAATGAAACTAAGCCATGCCCCTGGGACAACCCAAGATGGGCAGGTCATGGTGGAGAGATCTGACAGGATCTGGTCCACTGGAGAAGGGAATGGCAAACCACTTCAGTATTCTTGCCTTGAGAACCCCATGAACAGTATGAAAAGGCAGAATGATAGGATACTGAAAGAGAAACTCCCCAGGTCAGTAAGGGCCCAATATGCTACTGGAGATCATTGGAGAAATAACTCCAGAAAGAATGAAGGGATGGAGCCAAAGCAAAAAGAATACCCAGCTGTGGATGTGACTGGTTATAGAATCAAGGTCCGATGCTGTAAAGAGCAATATTGCATAGGAATCTGGAATGTCAGGTCCATGAATCAAGGCAAATTGGAAGTGGTCAAACAAGATGGCAAGAGTGAATGTCGACATTCTAGGAATCAGTGAACTGAAATGCACTGGAATGGGTGAATTTAACTCAGATGACCATTATATCTACTACTGCAGGCAGGAATCCCTCAGAAGAAATGGAGTGGCCATTATGGTCAACAAGAGAGTCCAAAATGCAGTACTTGGATGCAGTCTCAAAAATGACAGAATGATCTCTGTTCATTTCCAAGGCAAACCATTCAATATCACAGTAATCCAAGTCTATGCCCCAACCAGTAATGCTGAAGAAGCTGAAGTTGAATGGTTCTTTGAAGACCTACAAGACCTTTTAGAACTAACACCCCAAAAGATGTCCTTTTCGTTATAGAGGACTGGAATGCAAAAGTAGGAAGTCAAGAAACACCTGGGGTAACAGGCAAATTTGGCCTTGGAATATGGAATGAAGCAGGGCAAAGACTAATAGAGTTTGCCAAGAAAATGCACTGGTCATTCAGCCATAATGGCCTATAAACAGCAATGAGTTTTCTAAGCCCTTTGTGAAACCAGCTTCTGCCATTAAGGATTGAATGCGTCTCTTCCCAAGACTCCTGTCTTTTGTGCATACTGTAGAAATCCTTGTTAATTTTTTCTTTCTGATGTGACAAGATGTTTCTAGTTTATATTTACACAAAAAAAGCTGCGCACCTTAAGTACAAATTTGCCCCAGCCGTGGAATCTCTGTTTCTCCAAGAAGCCATGGCTCCTTCTAGTGGGAAATGGTATTTAGAGACTATGGTCTGGGCACTAGGAGTGCTCCTTGCTGTTGAGTTGTCTATTGTTTCTCAGCTTTGTCATTGGACAAAGCTAGTATACATTTTTTTGTTGCAAACAAAATTTTGAGTTTATATGGGTATTTTCAATCTAAATCAGATTCAGGACAGTAGTGTTTTTACTTTATCTTTTAACTCTTAGATTGGTATCTGTTTTCTTTCACTATCTGTTCTCTTTTCTGTCATGCCTAATCCCAGTTCTCAATGATATCAACATAATTACTCATTTAAAACTCTTATAGTATCAACACTATTAACCATAATGTGACTTTTGGAAGCTTTTTTTTTTTTTTTTTTGCAGTTCATATTGTCCTTAGGCATATCACAGAGGGAATGTGTTTTCAAATTATTTTTTTACAACCACTTTAAATAATTCTCTTTTGTATAAATCAGCCTACTGGATGGATATAACTTTAGTTTTATTCTAGTCTGAAATTTTAGGAATTGCTTTTGAAAACTTTATTGTTTTATAATTATAATTCTGTATAATGTTTTCCTTGAGCTTCCCTGGTGGCTCAGAGGTTAAAGCGTCTGCCTGCAATGCGGGAGACCTGGGTTCAATCCCTGGATTGGAAAGATCCCCTGGAGAAGGAAATGGAAACCTACTCCAGTATTCTTGCCTGGAGAATCCCATGGACAGAGGAGCCTGGTGGGCTACAGTCCACAGGGTTGCAAAGAGTCGGATACGACTGAGCGACTTCACTTTTACTTTCATAATGTTTTCCTGGGAAAGATTGAAGGCAGGAGGAGAAGGGGACAACAGAGGATGAGATGATTGGATGGCATCACCGACTCAATGGAGATGGGTTTGAGTAGATTTTGGGAGTTGGTGATGGACAAGGAGGCCTGGCATGCTGTGGTTCATGGGGTTGCAAAGAGTTTGACATGACTGAGCAACTGAACTGATAATGTTTTCACAATTTCAAACTCAGTCAGCAGAAAAGGCTGTTTTTAAGGAATACTGATATCCTTGTTGGCTCCATTCTAATTCTCCCTCCCCTTTTAGAGGTAACATTACAATTTTTGATTCATGTTTTTATCTTGTAGATATAGTATTTTATAAACATTTAATATTTTTCTATAGTGTCAAATGAAAGGTATGAATTTCATCATTGGAGTCTCAAGAGTTTGGTTTCATAAGGAATTTTCCTAGAAGCATGATATGTAACATGGAACTCTGGTTAAAACCTTCTGTGGCACTTGTAAGTCCTTCAGAGCAGGTTCATGGCCCCTCTACATCCAGATGTCCTGATGATGCAGGAGAATAGAAGATGCTTACATGGGATTAGTTTCTGCATCCAGCATCTTCTTGGAAGAGGGAACTTCAGGCTCCATCCCTAATCATTTGAACCTAAATCAGTTTCTGCAGGCTGGGTTTCAGGCCTCAGAGTGCTCCTAACCCCTCCCAGGTGATGCTAAGCTGCAGTCAGGATGAAGACCACTGTGTCAGGAGGAGTGAAGTTATATTTAGAATCCTAATGGTTATTGTTTTCCCTGATTGACTGCCTTTCCTCCTTAGCTCTGGATCTTTCTCAGCTCTACTCTTTGTCACCTGTTCCCCCATTTCTGAAGATAAACTGTCTATTCATTTTTTCTGTAAGCTCATTATGTTCTGCTTATATATTTCACTCAAGCATTTTTTTCTTTGATACTTTGTTTCTATTTTCTGTGTTTTCTTCATTTTTCTGATGAAGTGGAGATGGTGGAGTTGGGTTAGAAACCTTTTAAGTACATGTAGAAATGTAACAGAGAAACTATACTGACTAGGGAAGTTTTAGCACTTAACCCTCTGAGAAATCCCCCTAAGAAGCAGGAAATAGGGCCCAAAAGTTAAGTACTTTCAGAAGGTTGATACCAGGGCCTGCACCAAGAAATGTCTGTTTGTCTCTTTTATACCCTGAGATTCCTGTGGAAACTTGAATGAATGTTGTCATATTGTATTGGACTCTTTTAAAAATCCTTTATGATTTCACATTTGTGAAGAATTCCTGTGAAGGTGTAAGAACTCTATTCTCAATTGGTTTGTGGAAAGAATATTCACAGATCAAACTTAGACTGACATCAAAGATGAATGGTTTGGGGAACATATTTTGATCTTCTCCCTGCTTATCCAGAAAGTTTTAATTTGGTTAGTTTCAAGTTTGTGAAAGTCACTCAATTGTGTCTGACTCTTTGCGACCCCCATAGACTATACAGTCCATGGAATTCTCCGGGTGAGAATACTGGAGTGGGTAGCCTTTTCCTTCTCCAGGCGATCTTCCCAATCCAGGGATCAAACACAGGTCTCCCACACTGCAGGTGGATCCTTTACCAGCTGAGCCACATGGGAAGCCCAAGAATACTGGAGTGGGTAGCCTATCCCTTCTCCAGCAGATCTTCCCAACCCAGGAATCAAACAGGGGTCTCCTCACTGCAGGTGGATTCTTTACCAACTGAGCTATCAGGAGAGCCCCCAGTTTCAAGTTTCATAGTGAATATTTTCTGTGTTGTTTTTTTTACCTCACTAATGGAGGGTTAGAATCAGGAACAGACAGAAGAGTAGAAGTTATAGGCCCTGGACTGGCATTACTCCTTAGTGAGGCTGTTTGCTCAACTGGCATATTAAATTCTGTCTCTCAGCAGAAAAATCGAGACATTTAGGCAGTAATGGCCTGCCTTTATTTTGCAGTATTTTTTTTTTTTTTCTGGATTTGTTGCATTTACAGTGTTCTTTAAGTAGGTGACATGACTCATATTTTCCCTGTAATTACAACAATATTAGGACTAAATAGAGAGCTGAGTAACAGACAGCAGTGACTCCCAAAGAAAATCACAGTTTTAGGACACTTTGGGTTGGCAGGTGTTACTGCTGGGCTTCTGGCAGATACCCCCAGGTTTGTAGCCTGCAGCACTGGGCTTCCCTTGATTGTATCTGGGCTGGGACTGCCTTGTGTAGTTTGACATTCTTGCTTCTCTGTGTAAGCCTGCAGATTTCTATCTCAGTAAACTCTATAAACAGTGTGTTTTATAATCTGTGATGTGAAGGGCTCTTCTTAAGGTTTTAGCACTTGTAGGGGTGAATGCTGGGGCTGGAAATGTAGCAGTGAGCATTTGTGTTCTTGAAAACAGGGCATCTTACTCTGATATGGTCATGTTATTCATAATTCTTCCTCTACATGGTCTTCTTAACTTCCTACTTTTGCATTCCAGTCCCCTATAATGAAAAGGACATCTTTTTTGGGTGTTAGTTCTAAAAGTCTTGTAGGTCTTCATAGGACCATTCAACTTCAGCTTCTTCAGCATTACTGGTTGGAGCATAGGCTTGGATTACCGTGATATTGAATGGATTGCCTTGGAAACGAATAGAGATCCTTCTGTCGTTTTTGAAATTGCACCCAAGTACTGCATTTTGGACTCTTTTGTTGACCACGATGGCTACTCCATTTCTTCTAAGGGATTCCTGCCCACAGTAGTAGATATGATGGTCATCTGAGTTAAATTCACCCATTCCAGTCCATTTTAGTTTTCTGATTCCTAGAATGTTGCCGTTCACTCTTGCCATCTCCTGTTTGACCACTTCCAATTTGCCTTGATTCATGGACCTCACATTCCAGGTTCCTATGCAGGTTCAGCAGTATGTGAACTGTGAACTTCCAGATGTTCAAGCTGGTTTTAGAAAACGCAGAGGAACCAGAGATCAAATCTCCAGCATCCACTGGATCATCAAAAAAGCAAGAGAGTTCCAGAAAAACATCTATTTCTGCTTTAATGACTATGTGAAAGCTTTTGACTGTGGATCACAATAAACTGTGGAAAATTCTGAAAGAGATGGGAATACCAGACCACCTGACCTGCCTCTTGAGAAACCTATATGCAGGTCAGGAAGCAACAGTTAGAACTGGACATGGAATAACAGACTGGTTCCAAATAGGAAAAGGAGTTCATCAAGGCTATATATTGTCACCCTGCTTATTTAACTTCTATGCAGAGTACATCATGAGAAACGCTGGGCTGGAAGAAGCACAATCTGGAATCAGGATTGCCAGGAGAAATCTCAGTAACCTCAAATATGCAGATGACACAACCCTTATGGCAGAAAGCGAAGAGGAACTAAAAAGCCTCTTGATGAAAGTGAAAGTGGAGAGTGAACAAGTTGTCTTAAAGCTTAACATTCAGAAAACTAAGATCATGACATCCAGTCCCATCACTTCATGGCAGATGGGGAAACGGTGGAAACAGTGTCAGACGTTATTTGTCTGGGCTCCAAAGTCACTGAAGATGGTGACTGCAGCCATGAAATTAAAAGACGCTTACTCCTTGGAAGGAAAGTTATAACCTACCTAGATAGCATAATTCAAAAGCAAAGACATTACTTTGCCAACAAAGATCCATCTAGTCAAGGCTATGGTTTTTCCAGTGGTCATGTATGGATGTGAGAGTTGGACTGTGAAGAAAGCTGAGTGCCGAAGAATTGATGCTTTTGAACTGTGGTGTTGGAGAAAACTCTTGAGAGTCCCTTGGACTGCAAGTAGATCCAACCAGTCCATCGTAAAGGAGATCAGTCCTGGGTGTTCCTTGGAAGGACTGATGCTGAAGCTGAAATCGAATACTTTGGCCGGCTCATGTGAGGAGTTGACTCATTGGAAAAGACTCTAATGCTGGGAGGGATTGAAGGCAGGAGAAGAGGGGGACGACAGAGGATGAGATGGCTGGATGGCATCACTGACTCGATGGACGTGAGTCTGAGTGAACTCTGGGAGTTGGTGATGGACAGGGAGGCCTGGTGTGCTGCGATTCATGGGGTCGGAAAGAGTTGGACATGACTGAGTGACTGATCTGCTCTTTGGAAGAAAAGCTATGATCTACCTAGCCAGCATATTAAAAAGCAGAGACAGGGGGAGGAGCTAAGATGGCAGAGGAATAGGGCGGGGAGAACACTTTCTCCTCAACAAATTCATCAAAAGAACATTTAAACGCCAAGTAAATTCCACAAAACAACTTCTGAATGCCGGCAGAGGGCATCAGGCACCCAGAAAAGCAACTCATTGCCTTCTAAAGGAGCGTGACTGAACAAGTGAGCCTAAAAAAAAAAAAAAAGGTGTCCACCACCGCCCCCTTTGTATCAGGGCAGAAATCAGACACTGAAGAGACCAGCAAACAGAAGAAACTACAACAGAGGGAACTGCTGTGGAAGCAACAGGCAATAAACTAAAACCCCATGGTAGGAACCACAACTACATAGGAAGGGGCCTATAGATCTTGAGAAATTTAAGTCGGAACAAGGAACTAGCCGAAAATGAACTGAACCCACAATACCCACAACAATATCAGAGAAAGTCCTATATATATTTTTACTATTTTTTCCATCATTTCTTTCTTTCTTTTTTTTTAATTAAAAAAATTTTTTATCCTCTAGTACTCCTTTAATTTTCACTTTTATAACCTACTATTACTTTGTAAAATAAATAAATAAATAAAAGACCCTTAAAAAAAAAAAAAAACTTCATATATATATATTTTTTATAACTTTGTAACCCTTTTTTCTTCTTTTTTTCTTTTCTTTAACATTGTATTTTTGAAACTCCAAACTCTGCTCTAGATTTTTCAGTTTAGTTTATTGGTAATTCTTATCAATTTTGTACCTTTTTTTTTTTAAATAACTTTTGTGACCTTTTTTTTTCCTCCCTCTTTATATCTCTTCATCTTTTCTTTGACATTGTATTCCTAAAATTCCAAACTCTAATCTAGATCTTTAATTTATGCTTTCTGGTATTTGTAATCAATTTGTGCCTATATCTTCTTTATAATTTTTGTGACTTTGTTTGGTTTTGGTTTTGTTTTTATTTTCTTTTCTTTTCTGTCTATCTTTCTTTTTCTTCTTCTTTTCTTTACCATTGTATTTTTGAAACTCCAAACTACTCTAGATTTTTAACTTTTGCTTTTTGATATTGGTTATCATTTTGTATCTATATTTTCTTTATAACTGTTGTGACTCTTTTTTTCTTTTTCTCTCTTTCTTTTCCTTCTTCTTTTCTTTAACGTTGTATTTTTGAAACTCCAAACTCTACTCTAGATTTTTAATTTTTGCTTTTTAGGTATTTGTTACCAATTTTTTACCTTTAAGAACCTAATCTTCAGTACCCACTTTTTACTATGGAATGAGATTACTGGCTTGACTGTTCTCCCCACCTCCGGACTCTCCTTTTTCTCCACCAGTTCGCCTGTGTCTCCTCCCTAACCTCTCTCTACTCTATCCAACTCTGTGAATTTCTGTGTGTTCCAAATAAAGGAAAACACTTAGGGAACTGATTACTGACTGGATCTGTCTCTCTCCTTTTCATTCCCTCCTTTTATCCTCCTGACCACTTCTCTCTCCTTCCTCCCTCTTCTTTTCTCTGTATAACTCCGTGAACATCTCTGAGCAGTCCAGTTGTGGAGTGCACATAAGGAAGTGATTACTGGTTAGCCCGCTCTCTCCTCTATTGATTCCACCTCATCTCATTCAGGTCACCTCTAACTCCCTCCTCCCTCTTCTCTTCCCCATGTGACGCTGTGAACCTCACTGGGTGACCCTCACGGTGGAGAAACTTTGCATCTTTAACCTAGATGTTTTATCAATGGTGATGTATAGAAGGAGAAGTTTTGAGACTACTGTAAAAATAAGACTGATAACCAGAAGCAGGAGGTTTAAATCCAAACCCTGACTCCAGGGAACATTAATTGACAGAAGCTCATCAAATGCCTCCATACCTACACTGAAACCAAGCACCACACAAGGGCCAACAAGTTCCATGGCAAGATATACCAAACAAATTCTCCAGCAACACAGGAACACAGCCCTGAGCTCCAATATACAGCCTGCCCAAAGTCACCCCAAAATCATACACATCTCATAACTCATTACTGAACACTTCATTGCACTACAGAGAGAAGAAATCCAGCTCCATCCACCAGAACACTGACACAAGCCTCCCTAACCAAGAAACCTTGACAAGCCACCTGTACAAACCCACACACAGTGAGGAAACACCACAATAAAGAGAACTCCACAAACTGCCAGAATACAGTAAGGACACCCCAAACTCCACAATTTAAACAAGATGAAGAAACAGAAGAATACCCAGCACGTAAAGGAAAAGATAAATGCCCACCAAACCAAACAAAAGAGAAAGAAATAGCGAATCTGCCTGATAAAGAATTCGAATAATGTTAGTGAAATTAATCCAAAATCTGGAAATCAAAATGGAATCACAGATAAATAGCCTGGAGAAAAGCATTGAGAACATGCAAGAAAGGTTTAACAAGGACCTAGAAGAAATAAAAAAGAGTCAATATATAATGAATAATGCAATAAATGAGATCCTAAGCACTCTGCAGGCAACAAATAGTAGAATAACAGAGGCAGAAGATAGAATTAGTGAATTAGAAGATAGAATGATAGAAATAAATGAATCAGAGGAGAAAAAGAAAAACGAATTGAAAGAATGGAGGACAATCTCAGAGACCTCCAGGACAATATTAAACGTTACAACATTCGAATGATAGGAATCCCAGAAGAAGAAGACAAAAAGAAAGACCATGAGAAAACACTAGAGGAGATAATAGTTGAAAACTTCCCTAAAATGGGGAAGGAAAGAATTACTCAAGTCCAGGAAACCCAGAGAGTCCCAAACAGGATAAACCCAAGGTGAAACACCCCAAGACACATATTAATCAAATTAACAAAGATCAAACACAAAGAACAAATATTAAAAGCAGCAAGGGAAAAACAACAAATAACACACAAGGGAATTCCCATAAGGATAACAGCTGATCTTTCAATAGAAACTCTCCAAGCCAGGAGGGAATGGCAAGACATACTTAAAGTGATGAAAGAAAATAGCTTACAGCCTAGTTTATTGTACCCAGCAAGGATCTCATTCAAATATGAAGGAGAAATCAAAAGCTTTACAGACAAGCAAAAGCTGAGAGAATTCACCACCAAACCAGCTCTCCAACAAATACTAAAGGACATTCTCTAGACAGGAAACACAAAAAGGGTATATAAATTCGAACCCAAAACAATAAAGTAAATGGCAACGGGATCATACTTATCAATAATTACCTTAAATGTAAATGCGTTGAATGTCCCAACCAAAAGACAGAGACTGGCCAAATGGATAAAAAAACAAGACCTCAACATATTTTGTCTACAAGAGACCCACCTCAAAACAGGGGACACATACGGGCTGAAAGTGAAGGGCTGGAAAAAGATTTTCCATGCAAATAGAGACCAAAAGAAAGCAGGAGTAGCAGTGCTCATATCAGATAAAATAGACTTTAAAACAAAGGTTGAGAAAAGAGACAAAGAAGGTCACTACATAATGATCAAAGGATCAATTCAAGAAGACGATATAACAATTATAAATATATATGCACCCAACATAGGAGCACCAAATTATGTAAGACAAATACTAACAAATATGAAAGGAGAAATTAACAAGAACACAATAATGGGAGACTTTAATACCCCACTCACACCAATGGATAGATCAACTAAACAGAAAATTAATAAGGAAACACAAACTTTAAACGATACAATAGACCAGTTAGACCTAATTGATATCTATAGGAAATTTCATCCCACAACAATGAATTTCACCTTTTTCTCAAGTGCACACGGAACTTTCTCCAGGATAGATCACATCCTGGGCCATAAATCTAGCCGTGGTAAGTTCAGAAAAATTGAAATCATTCCAAGCATCTTTTCGAACCACAGTGCAGTAAGATTAGATCTCAATAACAGGAGAAAATCTATTAAAATTCCAACATATGGAGGCTGAACTACGCTGCTGAATAACCAACAAATCACAGAAGAAATCAAAAATGAAATAAAAATCTGCATAGAAACGAGTGAAAATGAAAATACAACAACCCAAAACCTGTGGGACACTGTAAAAGCAGTCCTAAGGGGAAAGTTCATAGCAAAACAGGCATACCTCAGGAAACAAGAAAAAAAGTCAAATAAATAACCTAACTCTACACCTAAAGCAACTAGAAAAGGAAGAAATGAAGAACCCCAAGATTAGTAGAAGGAAAGAAATCTTAAAAATTAGGGCAGAAATAAATGCAAAAGAAACAAAAGAGACCATAGCAAAAATCAACAAAGCCAAAAGCTGGTTATTTGAAAGGATAAATAAAATTGACAAACCGTTAGCCAGACTCATCAAGAAACAAAGGGAGAAAAATCAAATCAATAAAATTAGAAATGAAAATGGAGAGATCACAACAGACAACACAGAAATACAAAGAATCATAAGAGACTACTATCAGCAATTATATGGCAATAAAATGGACAACGTGGAAGAAATGGACAAATTCTTAGAAAAGTACAACTTTCCAAAACTGGACCAGGAAGAAATAGAAAATCTTAACAGACCCATCACAAGCATGGAAATTGAAACTGTAATCAGAAATCTTCCAGAAACAAAAGCCCAGGTCTAGACGGCTTCACTGGAGAAGGCAATGGCACTCCACTCCAGTACTCTTGCCTGGAAAATCCCACGGATGGAGGAGCCTGGTAGGCTGCAGTCCATGGGTTCGCTAAGAGTCCGACACGACTGAGCGACTTCCCTTTCACTTTTCACTTTCATGCATTGGAGAAAGAAATGGCAACCCACTCCAGAGTTCTTGCCTGGAGAATCCCAGGGACGGGGAAGCCTGGTGGGCTGCCGTCTATGGGGTCTCACAGAGTCGGACACGACTGAAGTGACTTAGCTTAGACGGCTTCACAGCTGAATTCTACCAAAAATTTAGAGAAGAGCTAAAGGCTATCCTACTCAAACTGTTCCAGAAAATTGCAGAGGAAGGCAAACTTCCAAACTCATTCTATGAGGTCGCCATCACCCTAATACCAAAACGAGACAAAGATGCCACAAAAAAAGAAAACTACAGGCCAATATCACTGATGAACATAGATGCAAAAATCCTTAACAAAATTCTAGCAATCAGAATCCAACAACACATTAAAAAGATCATACACCATGACCAAGTGGGCTTTATTCCAGGAATGCAAGGATTCTTCAATATCCGCAAATCAATCAACGTAATATACCACATTAACAAATTGAAAAATAAAAACCATATGATTATCTCAATAGATGCAGAGAAAACCTTTGACAAAGTTCAACATCCATTTATGATAAAAACTCTCCAGAAAGCAGGAATAGAAGGAACATACCTCAATATAATAAAAGCTATATATGACAAACCCACAGCAAACATTATCCTCAGTGGTGAAAAATTGAAAGGATTTCCTCTAAAGTCAGAACAATACAAGGACGCCCACTTTCACCATTACTATTCAACATAGTTTTGGAGGTTTTGGTCACAGCAATCAAAGCAGAAAAAGAAATAAAAGGAATTCAAATCGGAAAAGAACAAGTAAAACTCTCACAGTTTGCAGATGACATGATCCTCTACATAAAAATCCCTAAAAGACTCCACGAGAAAATTACTAGAACTAATCAATGAATATAGTAAAGTTGCAGGATATAAAATCAATACACAGAAATCCCTTGCATTCCTGTACACTAATAATGAGAAAATAGAGAAATTAAGGAAACAATTCCATTCACCATTGCAATGAAAAGAATAAAGTACTTAGGAATATATCTACCTAAAGAAACTAAAGACCTATATATAGAAAACTATAAAACACTGGTGAAAGAAATCAAAGAGGACACTAATAGATGGAGAAATATACTATGTTCATGGATTGGTCGAATCAATATAGTGAAAATAAGTATACTACCCAAAGCAACTTATAGATTCAATGAAATCCCCATTAAGCTACCAACGGTATTCTTCACAGAGCTAGAACAAATAATTTCTCAATTTGTATGGAAATACAAAAAACCTTGAATAGCCAAAGATATCTTGACAAAGAAGAATGGAACTGGAGGAATCAACCTGCCTGACTTCAGGCTCTACTACAAAGCCACAGTCATCAAGACAGTATGGTACTGGCACAAAGACAGAAATATAGATCAATGGAACAAAATAGAAAGCCCAGAGATAAATCCACTCACATATGGTCACCTTATCTTTGACAAAGGAGGCAAGAATATACAATGGATTAAAGACAATCTCTTTAACAAGTGGTGCTGGGAAAACTGGTCAAACACTTGTAAAAGAATGAAACTAGAGCACTTTCTAACACCATACACAAAAATAAACTCAAAATGGATTAAAGATCTAAATGTAAGACCAGAAACCATAAAACTCCTAGAGGAAAACAGGCAAAACACTCTCTGACATACATCACAGCAGGATCCTCTATGACCCACCTCCCAGAATATTGGAAATAAAAGCAAAAATAAACAAATGCGACCTAATTAAACTTAAAAGCTTCTGCACAACAAAGGAAACTATAAGCAAGGTGAAAAGACAGCCTTCAGAATGGGATAAAATAATAGCAAATGAAGCAACAGACAAACAACTAATCTCAAAAATACACAAGCAACTCCTACAGCTCAATTCCAGAAAAATAAATGACCCAATCAAAAAATCGGCCAAAGATCTAAATAGACATTTCTCCAAAGAAGACATGCACATGGCTAACAAACACATGAAAAGAAGCTCAACATCACTCATTATCAGAGAAATGCAAATCAAAACCACTATGAGGTACCATTTCATGCCAGTCAGAATGGCTGCAATCCAAAAGTCCACAAGCAATAAATGCTGGAGTTGGTGTGGAGAAAGGGAACCCTCTTACACTGTTGGTGGGAATGCAAACAGTGGAGATTTTTGGAGATTCCTCAAAAAACTGGGAATAGAACTGCTTTATGATCCAGCAATCCCACTGCTGGGCATACACACTGAGAAAACCAGAACTGAAAGAGACACATGTACCCCAATGTTCATAGCAGCACTGTTTATAATCAGAGAGAGAGAGAGAGAGAGATCAGTCGCTTAGTCGTGTCCGACTCTTTTTGACCCCATGAACTGCAACACGCCAGGCCTCCCTGTCCATCACCAACTCCCGGAGGTCACTCAGACTCACATCCATCGAGTCAGTGATGCCATCCAGCCGTCTCATCCTCTGTCGTCCCCTTCTCCTCCTTCCCCCAATCCCCTCCCAGCATCAGAGTCTTCTCCAATGAGTCAACTCTTCGCATGAGGTGGCCAAAATACTGGAGTTTCAGCTTTAGCATCATTCCTTCCAAAGAAATCCCAGGGCTGATCTCCTTCAGAATGGACTGGTTGGATCTCCTTGCACTCCAAGGGACTCTCAAGAGTCTTCTCCAACACCACAGTACAAAAGCATCAATTCTTTGGTGCTCAGCTTTCTTCACAGTCCAGCTCTCACATCCATACATGACCACAGGAAAAACCATAGCCTTGACTAGGCCAACCTTGGTTGGCAAAGTAATGTCTCTGCTTTTGAATATGCTATCTAGGTTGGTCATAACTTTCCTTCCAAGGAGTAAACGTCTTTTAATTTCATGGCTGCAGTCACCATCTGCAGTGATTTTGGAGCCCATAAAAATAAAATCTGACACTCTTTCCACTTTTTCTCCATCTATTTCCCATGTAGTGATGGGACCAGATGCCATGATCTTCGTTTTCTGAATGTTGAGCTTTAAGCCAACCTTTTCACTCTCCACTTTCACTTTCATCAAGAGGCTTTTTAGCCCCTCTTCACTTTCTGCCATAAGGGTGGTGTCATCCGCATATCTGAGGTTATTGATATTTCTCCCAGCAATCTTGATTCCAACTTGTTTTTCTTCCAGTTCTGTTTATAATAGCCAGGACTTGGAAGCAACCTCAATGTCCATCAGCAGATGAATGGCTAAGAAAGCTGTTGTACATATACACAATGGAGTATTACTCAGCCATTATAAAGAATACATTTGAATCAGTTCTAATGAGGTGGATGGAACTGGAGCCTATTATACAGTGTGAAGTAAGCCAGAAAGGAAAACACAAATACAGTATACTAATTCCATACATATATATGGAATTTAGAAAGATGGTAACAATAACCCTGTATATGAGACAGCAAAAGAGACACTGATGTGTAGAACAGTCTTTTCGACTCTGGGGGAGGGAGAGGGTGGGATGATTTGGGAGAATAGCATTGTAATATGTATAATATCATATTTGAAACGAGTTGCCAGTCCAGGTTCGATGCCTGATAACAGATGCCTGGGGCTGGTGCACTGGGACCACCTAGAGGGATGGTATGGGGAGGGAGGAGGGAGGAGGGTTCAGGATGGGGAACACATGTATACTTGTGGTGGATTCATTTTGATATATGGCAAAAGCAATACAATATTGTAAAGTTAAGCAAAATAAAATTAAAAAATAAAAAAGTAAAAAGCAGAGACATTACTTTGCCAACAAAAGTCTGTCTAGTCAAAGCTATGGTTTTTCCATTAGCCATGTTTGGATGAAAGTTGGACTCTAAAGAAAGCTGATTGCTAAAGAATTGATGCTTTTGAACTGTGATGTTGGAGAAGACTCTTGAGAGTCCTTTGGACTGCAAGGAGATCCAACCAGTCCATCCTAAAGGAAATTAGTCCTGAATATTCATTGACAGGACTGAAGCTGAAGCTGAAACTCTAATACTTTGGCCACCTAATGCGAAGAACTGACTCACTGAAAAGACCCTGATATTAGGAAAGTTTGAAGGCAGGAGAAGGGGATGACAGAGGATGAGATAGTTGGATGGCATCACTGACTCGATGGACTTGAGTTTGAGTACTGACTGACTGACTGTGTATCTATTTATCTGTTAGTGGACATTTGAGTTGTTTCTACCTTTTTGACTATTGTACATAATGGTGCTATTAACAGGGTTGCACAAATAACCAGTCTAATTCATTCTCTAAGTTATTCTGAGTACATTCTGGGAAATCAATTGCTATGCTCTGTATGAATTTCATGTTTGGTTTTTGAGGAAATGCCATACTCTCTTCCATTGAGTCTGCATCATTTTACATTTTCTCTTGAGCATTGATTTTTCTGTTTAACTTGAAGACTAAATAGAAAGAATTTATGAGCCATGATATTTCATTTGGATCCATGGCTCCAGGTGATGGTCTGTTGAAACAGCTCAAGGTGGTCTGTTCAGGTTTCTCAGTTCTAGGGAATTTTTCTGAGCTTTTTGTCAAATTAAGGGATTGTACAGCACAGTCTGTTTTTTTTTGTAAAGTTAGCAGCCTGACGTTAAGAACACAGGTTCTTCACAGGATTAGTATTTTGACTGTTATACTGATCAGTTTTAGAATGAGGAAACTAAGACCAAAGTATTTAAGTGGTGTCACACCTGGTATCAATGACTGACCAGATTTATAGTCCAAGTCCCCTAATCTCTTTCCTTAAGGCAGCCTCTCCACTTTCATCTTGTTGTTGTTCAGTCACTAAGTCCTGTCCAACTCTTTGTGACCCCATGGCCTCCAGCACACCAGCCTTCCCTGTCCTTCATTATCTCCTGGAGTTTGGGGAAACTCATGTCCATTGAGTCAAGGATGCCATCCAACTATCTCGTCCTCTGTTGCCCCCTCCTCCTCCTGCCCTTAACCTTTCCCAGCATCAGGGTCTTTGTCAATGAGTTGGCTCTTGGCATCAGGCAGCCAAAGTATTGGAGCTTCAGTTTCAGTATCAGTCCTTACAATGAGTATTCAGGCTTGATTTTCTTTAGGATTGAGTGGTTGGATCTCCTAGCTGTCCAGGGGACTCTCAAGAGTCTTCTCTAGAACAACATTTCAAAAGCATCAATTCTTCAGTGCTCAGCCTTCTTTATGGTCCAGCTCTCACATCAGTACATGACTACTGGAAAGAAGATAGCTTTGACTATATGGACCTTTGTTGGCATAATGATGTCTCTGCTTTTTAATATGCCATTTAGGTTTTGGCTGAAAATTACTTAGTTGGCTCGTAAGTCTAAACCTACATTCACTTATCCTTTGGACAGGTCCAAGTTCACTGAGAAACAGGTGGAGGGTTTTGCTTCTGTCTCCTGCTCCTCCCTTTGCTCCTTGTGGGCAGGGCTGCTGCCACATTGAATCATCTAGGATGAACTTGGGTGCCCAAAGTCCTGCTGTCAGGTATCATCCTGCTCGTCCTGGCACCACACAAGACTCCATGAAAATGCACTACATTTTGCTATGTTCTCAGACTGACTTGGTATCACTGTAGGAATCAATTCTCTGTATCTTTCTCTCATTTCAGTCACTTTACCTGAGTATCTCAGCCATGGGGAAGACCACCACAGGCCAGATAATCAACCTGCTGTCCAATGATGTGAACAGGTTTGATCAGGTGAGCTGCCCCTGAGGATCCTCTTCCATTTCCTATCCTTCTTCTTGATGGATTTATCTTATTGGGATGCCAGGTGCCAGGGTTTGGTGTGGGTCAGTGTTCTGTTGAGGACATAAGACAAGGGTTCTCTTTATCCAATGCTCATTTCCTCTGTGTGCAGCTTAGATGTGATAATATGTTTTGTCCTGTAGATGAGAAGTTTGTTTCTCTGACATTGTCTCCAATATATTTCAGTAATAGGCAGGCAGTAGTGTTCTTGGGCAGCTTGATTAGTGTTCATAGGGGTCCTCCATAGAAGTTTCGTAGTGGCCCTTCTTGGCATGTGGTGTCAGTGTTGCTGCCTGAACTGTCTTTCTCCTCCTCTGGATGATGAAGGCCTGGTGGGCAGGGATTGTTCTTTCCCCTGCCCCCTGTTCAGTGCTGCTGCATAGGGAGCCTTGGAGGAATAATGCCAAGTGAGTGGTCTCCAGCTTTGCACAACCTCCTCTCTGCTGTCCCATCATACCCATTTCACACTTACCTTATGAATAGATCATGATTCCAGGGTGTTGCAGCTGTTGGCCAGATCTGCATAGAACAGTTCTCTTTCCTGCATAGACAGTCCTCTTTTCCTGGCCTTTAAGTTTGGGGACTTACCTGGTAGCTCCAGGTAAGAGCTGGAGTCCACCTGCAATGCAAGAGGCCCAGGTTTGATCCCTGGGTCAGGAACATTCTCTGGAGAAGGAAATGGCACCCCACTCCAGTTATCATGCCAGGATAATTCCATGGACAGAGGAGCCTGGTGAGCTATTATCCATGGGGTCGCAAAGAGTCGGACGTGACTAAGCGACTAACACTTTCACTTCTCCTTCAATTATTCACTCATCAAACATGACATAAGGCCTCTACTTAATTTGAAGGATGAATAAGCCTTAATTTCTGTCCTGGAAAGGCCACAGCCTGTCCAAAAGGTAAATGCACAAGCAGTTATCGGAAGTGTGGTAGGTACCATAATATAGGCTCTTCTGGGGAGATAGGGGCTGAATTTTGGGACAGAGAGAGTTTGGGGAAGCCCTGAGCTCATCTGTGTTGTGGACAAAATCAACATCATCTGTCAGTGGTGCTGGTCGGGTTCTCCCTGGATGTCCCTGAGGCTGGCCCTGTGCTGCCCCAGAACAGCGTCATCTGGGGTGGAAGCTTGGATTTCTGCTTCAGCAGGTGTAAAACTCACTGAGATAATTTCTGTTTAGATTCCTGTCTGTTCCTTCAGAGCAGATTGTTTCTACACTGTGTCCTTACTGGTTTTATTGTATGCAGTCCTGAGAAGGCTTGTCTTTCTCTTTAATGGTAAGGATATTCTTCACTATTTGTGGATGGGGCCACTCAAGCTGTTGCAGTGACCGCCCTGCTCTGGATGGAAATAGGAATGTCGTGTCTTGCTGCGATGGTGGTTCTCATCATTCTGCTTTTGCAAAGCTGCTTTGGGATGTTGTTTTCATCACTCTGGTAAGAGAAACACTGGTTTAAAAAATAGGTGATAAGTGCTTAGTAACATGCAGCATCTGTTCGATGCTTCTATTCAAAAACAAAACCAGTGCCTTCTCTGGTCTCTTCTTTGAGTGCATTGTAGACTCTTCAGGCTTTGCAGGTGGAGGCTCCAGCCTTAAGCTGAAGGCTGATCTTGAAGAGGGAAAGGAGATGGCACTCACTGGCTCCTCCCACTACCATAGCTGAATAAATGGAGTGTCCTTGAGCAGAATGTACCTACATTGACGTTTTGTAAACTTTATTAAATAGTAATAATCATATAGGCTCAAATTTAGTTGCATGTATTTTTGTTATTCTTATGTTAGAGCAATTTTCAGGTATCTCTTTTCATGTCTTGTTTTTAATTCAGTGTTTCCATTAACTTATAAGTGCCTCAAGGACAAGGTCAAACTGTCTTAGTAAAGCCCCACAGTCCCAGCAGAATATGTGATAGAACAGTCACTGGTGATGAAGGACCTAATGGCGAAGAGATAGACCTGAAGAGCAGGTCCTATAGGGTTGGAGGTGGGTCATTTGTCCAGGCTGTCAGGTGGTGGAGGTGTTGTGCTCTTTGAAGTTTTTTTTTTTTTTTTCTTGAGATTTCTCTCTCTCTCTTTTTTTTTTTTTTTTTTATGACTTTACATGTGATATTTTTGTCTATTTGCAATTTCCTTTCCTGTCTGCTGTGAAGAGATGTTCCTTATCCTTCGAGGCCCTGTTCCAGTGCTGCCAGGTCTCTGAATTTCTTCTTGTTCTGCTTTCCTGGTAGAATTAACAGTCCCATCTTTTCTGCTTCCCAGAACTTCTCTCCTATTTTATCACAGCACAGACACTGTCTTCCCATTATATTCAGTGTCTTTCTGCCTTCCCTGCCCAGCTGTGACCTCCTTGGGCAGAGAGATTATACCTGACTTACTTTGGGTCTTCCTCAGCCAGTACTGTGAGTTCCCAAGTTACTCCTTGAATTAGGCTGAATGGTTGACTTCTAGAAGTCTTTTTCTCCATTTTCACTTTGAGAAGGACCTGCCTGTGATGTCAGCACAGAAGAGCTGTAGGGAATCATTGATCCCTGGTCCCTCCCTGTGTCCCCTGCTGCTGCTGCTACTGAGGAAAGTTGGGCTGTGCTCATTAAGTCTCATCTCTCACATCTATCCCCTCAGGAGTAAGACCACAGCTCTCACAGATGACAGGATCAGGACCATGGGTGAAGTTATAACTGGCATCAGAACAGTAAAAATGTATGCTTGGGAACAGTCATTTATAGACCTTATTACCAGATTGAGAAGGTACGTTTTTATACATATCACACCATATTTTTGTACTTTCCCCCCTATTTTTATTGACTGAAATTAGAAGTCTTACCAAGTTTTCAAATGAAGATGAACTTAAATACTATGAACTCCACACCTCACATGTGGCAGGAGGGTTAAGTGGAAGAGGGGATATGTCATTTTAACCTGCTGTTCCATTTACCATCTTCTTAAAAGGAAAAATTATATATGCTTCTGAAGACATACAGGTAGCCAATAAACACATGAAAAAATTCTCAACATCACTCTTAGAGAAATACAAATCAAGACTACAATGAAGTATCACCTCACACTGGTAGGCATGGCCATCAACAAAAAGTTTACAAACAGTACCCTCCTGCTCTAGGGTAGGAGTGCAAATTGGCACAGCTATTATGGAAAAGAGGCTGGAGATTCCTTAGAAAACTAGGAATAAATCTGCCATATGACCCAGCCATCCCTCTACTGGGCATATGCCCTGAGAAAGCCAGAATTCAAAAATACACATGTCCCTCAATGCTCATTGCAGCACTATTTACAATAGCCAGGACATGTGCTTCCATAGGGGCCATGGTGCCTGCCTCTGTCTAATGTCTTGGTGCCTCACAATTTTGGGGTGTTTTATTCTCTTCCCCCACAAGTTCATGAGCTCCTGGAGGGGACAGACTTGTCTTTCTGTCACTCAGTGGGGAGCCTGGCCCAGGACTTGTGGTTATGAATGCTTGTGAAAGAATGTTCAAACCCAGTCCAGTTGACCCACAGTGTTTAAAAGGTGAGAGCGGAAGCTTCTGTTTAGTTGGAAGAGTGAAGTGGTGATGAAGTGTGCAGTCCTGGTGTTGGGCCGGAGCCCCAGGCATGCACTGTGTAGTGTCTCCATGTGAGGACTTGAATTCATGCCTTGGATGTCGATGCTTCTTTTAAAACCTCTTTCCTACTCTTTTTTCAGGAAGGAAATTTCCCAGATTCTGAGAATTTCCTACCTTAGGGGCATGAATTTGGCATCATTTTTCGCTGTCAGCAAAATTATAATTTTTGTCACCTTCATCACCAATGAGCTCCTTGACAGCCTGATCACAGCCAGCCAAGTGTTTGTGGTGGTGACGCTGTTTGAGGCTCTGAGGTTTTTCGAACACCCTGTACTTCCCCATGGCCATCGAGAAGGTGTCAGAGGCTGTCGTCAGCATCTGAAGAATCAAGGTTTGGGGAGAAATAATTGCTTCAGTTGAAGGTGGATTTTTTTGTAAAATGCCCTTTTGTTTGGTGTCCCTGTGTTCCAATTAGGAGATTTTTAACTCTCTCAGTGCCAAAGCTGGCAATCTTCCCAGAATGTTGTCGGTGCCCACTTCTATTCATAGGTAGAGTGCGTTACAGATACTGTAAGACTGGTTTTCATGTATAGGCAGTAGTATATATAAGTAGCAGTAGCACAGGGTTCTTGTGTAGTGATTCCTGTAGAGTGGTTAAAATGTCTAAAAGCAGGAGAAGCAAACAGAGTGCATCTCCTGTGCTAACCCCAGTGACAAGGCAGTGACTGTGCACAGTCCTGGGGTATAAGATTCCTCTCTGGGCTGGGAGGGGAGGAACTTGCTGAGAGCTCCCTGCTGCTTGGACAGGAAGACTGGCCTCAGATTCACTTAATTCTCTGTGTTCAAAAATTAGTTCTTTCCTCCACAGATGTTTTGCTTGTTGATGTCTGAGCCACCTTTTGCATCTGCCTTTTCATCCCTGTCCCCTCTTCATTTACTGCTTAATCCTCTCTCTCTAGCTTCCCTCTTCTTTTCACATTTATAATTCACACCATTTTGTGAATTAAGAAGTTCCAGATACAAGCTGGATTTAGAAAAGGCAGAGGAACCAGAGATCAAATTTCCAGCATCCATTGGATCATAGAAAAACAAGAGAATTCCAGAAAAACATCTGCTACTGCTTCACTGACTACTCTAAAGTCTTTGACTGTGTGGATTACAACAAACTGTGGAAAATCATGAAAGAGATGGGAATATCAAACCACCTTACCTGTCTCCTGTCAAACTTGTATGCAAGTCAAGAGGCAACAGTTAGAACTGGTCATTGAATAATGGACTGGTTCCAAATTGTGAAAGGAGTACATGAAGGCTGTATAGTGTAACCTTGCTTTTTTAACTTATATGCAGAGAACATCATGAGAAATGCTGGGCTGGATGAAGCTCAAGCTGGAATCAAGATTGCTGGGAGAGATATCAATAAATTCAGACATGCAGATGACACCACCCTTATGGCAGAAAGTGAAGAGGAACTAAAGAGCCTCTTGATGAAGGTGAAAGAGGAGAGTGAAAAAGCTGACTTAAACCTCAGCATTCAGAAAAATACAATCATGGCATCTCATCCCATTACTTCATGGCAATAGATGGGGAAACAATGGAAACAGAAACAGACTTTATTTTCTTGGGCTCCAAAATCACTGCAGGTGCTGATTGCAGCCATGACATTCAAAGACCCTTGCTCCTTTGAAGAAAAGCTACGACAATCCTAGACAGTGTATTAAAAAGCAGAGACATTACTTTGCCAACAATGTTCCCTGTAGTCAAAGCTATGGTTTTTCCACTAGTCATGTATGGATGTGAGTGTTGGACCATAAAGAAGGCTGAGAATGGAAGATTTGATGCTTTTGAACTGTGGTGTTGGAGAAGACTCTTGAGGGCCCCTTGGACTGCAAGGAGATCAAACCAGCCAAGCCTAAAGGAAATCAACCCTGAGTATTCATTGGAAGGTCTGATGCTGAAGTTCCAATACTTTGGCCACCTAATGCCAAGAGCCAACTCATTGGAAAAGACCCTGATGCTGGGAAAGATTGAGGGCAAGAGGAGAAGGGGACAAAAGAGGATGAGATGGTTGGACAGCATCACTGACTCAATGGATATGAGTCTGAGCAAACTCTTGGAGATAGTGATGGGCAGGGGATCCTGGAGTGCTTCAATCCATGGGATTGCAAAGAGTCAGGCATGACTTAGTGACTGAGCAACAACAAATACACTATATTATATGATCTTATTGATATATACCATGAGCTTTAATAATAGTAATTATGTAATAATAGTAATCATGTACTATTTTGTTCTATACATTATTTAATATGTTCTGAGTGAAAGTGAAAGTTGGTCAGTTGTGTCTGACTCTTTGCAACCCTATGGACTATACAGTACGTGGAATTCTCAAGGCCAGAATACTGGACTGGGTAGCCTTTCCCTTCTCCAGGGCATCTTCCCAACCCAGGGATCGAACCCAGGTCTCCTGCATTGCAGATGGATTCTTTACCAGCTGAGACATAAGGGAAGCCTAAGAATACTGGAGTGGGTAGACCAACCCTTCTCCAGTGGATCTTCCTGACCCAGGAATCTAACCAGTGTCTCATGTATTGCATAATATGTTCTGATGTGAACTAATACTTTTTAGCAAAACAGTATTTAGACTGTTCAAAGTTTGCAAATCCCAGGAAAGCAATTGTTTTTGTTTGTGCTTTCTTCCTGCAGTTTAACAATCTGTTTTTCCCTCATTTCTGTAGAATTTTTTATTACTTGATGAAATACCACAAGTCAGCAGTCAGCTGCCATCAGATGGTGAAGTGATGGTGGACATGCAAGATTTCACTGCTTTTGGGGATGAGGTAACAAATCTTCCATTCCAAGATCATGACTGCTAACAGATAACTGTGACTAAGATTTATTGGAGAATTTTTAGATTTTACCCATGGTGTAAAATGTGACTTGCTCATTTACTAAAAGTATGTTGCAAAATTTTTCAAAATAGGGACTAATATTTGTATCTAATGGAGATTAATTATAAAATCAGCCTAAGATGTTTGACATGTTGTGCTCAGCTCTCATTTTCAAGAGAACTTTCAAAGTATTATCACATTTTGAACTCAAAGTCCATACAATTATAATGTTAGCATTTACAGAATTGGACAGACAAAATGCTGCAATGTGATATGGGTTATCTGAAAAATGCACAATTAGTTTTTAAAGAGGCTTTGGGGAATCAGCGTATATTTTTTGCCTTGATTTTCAGACCAGTTTATTATACACAGAGTGAGGCCATGTTCTGGATCTTTGCTGTGGGGTAGAGTGGGTGCTCCCCCATCCTGAACTTCTGGATGGTTCTGAATACTTTGGTGGCAGCCAGGGTAGGAGGAGACAGCAGATGATCATAGTGAGCACCAGTGATTCCTAGTTAAAGGATTATGCTGTGTGGAAGCTGACTAGGAAAGCTGGTGATTTCCAATACTTGGTTTATTTGTTAGGTTCAGTCAAACAGAAAAAAACAACAGGATCTGGTCTCAAGAAGTTGTCAGTATCACACACCCAGTGCAGCCCCTTTACCAACTGAAATGCCCTGCTGCTCCCCAGTTCTGTGGTCTTCTGTGCTCACCCTCCTGTATCAGTGAGGATTGGTTAGGAAAACAGAACCCCACTGTGGGAGAGGGAGTTCCATGCAGGGAATTAGTTATACAGATGATAAAAGAGGGAGAAGAAAGCAGTAAGGGCAAAACGGTGGTGTGCGAGACAACCCAGGGGTTATCAAAGGCAGGAAGCTGCTCCCACCCCCAGGGCTGGAGGCACTCATGGAGGCAGCGCCTCCACCAGAGGGTCCCCCCTCCAGAGCAGAGCCCAGGAGCCGGGCTGTCAGAGTGGGGACCACAGAGCACGTGTCCTGACTGTAGACTTGTCCGGTATTTTGTCCCTATGACTCTGTGGTGCGCCCTGCATCCTGTTCACCTGCTTCTGACTCAGCAGCTGCCGTCCCCACTGACAACCAGTGGTTTGTTCCCTCATACATGAAACCACATCCCTGTACCTTCTGTCCATGGAAACTCACACAAGGTGTCTGATCTAACCCGAGAGCTTCTGCTACCTTAATACGGTGGATTTACTTTCTGGTTGGTGTTTCTCGTCATAATGCTCTTGAAGCATTTATAGAAAGCACCACTAAAATTCCATTATAGAGAACATTTCATGTGAATGCTAACACATACTTTGTATGAATTTATTAGCAGAATTCTTTTGTTCCCAGCAAACATGTAGATTTATTTTAAATCAGTTCAGTATATATTCTGCAGTTATTAACTGAAGTAAAAATATCTGTATGCAGCAGTCTGCCCATGCAGCAAATGCCTGTAAGGTAGAATAAGGGATTTTAGTTGTACTATAGTCCATGTGAATAAATCAGATGAAAAATCTGAAAAGGTTTCTATATAGCTTCTAGAGTTAAGAAAAAAAGAAAAAAACAAAACATTATTACTAACTCAAGATACTAAACTCCTGAAGGAAGAGAGGAAAAGGCTGTGAGTTCTGTTGTAAGTCTCTTGTAAAATCTAAAGGCATATTATGATTCTGTTAGAGCAGAATTCAAAATTACAGAGATGAGAGGCTCATCAGCTATTTTTTCACAAAAATGGATACAATGTTAACATTATTGTGTGTCAAGGTTTCCTTGGAGAATGAAATGGCAACCCCCTCCAGTATTCTTGCCTGGAGAATCCCATGGATAGAAGAGCCTGGTGGTCTACAGTCCATAGGGTTGCAGAGTCGGACATGACTGAAGTGACTTAGCAAAGCAAAGCAAAGCAAAGGTATTCCTATCTAGGTAAATGATAATTAGGCTATTGAAGCTCATTTTTACCACTTTCAGATCAGATCAGATCAGTCGCTCAGTCGTGTCCGACTCTTTGCGACCCCATGAATCGCAGCACGCCCGGCCTCCCTGTCCATCACCAACTCCCGGAGGACACTGAGACTCACATCCATCGAGTCACTGATGCCATCCAGCCATCTCATCCTCTGTCATCCCCTTCTCCTCTTGCCCTCAGTCCCTCCCAGCATCAGAGTCTTCTCCAATGAGTCAACTCTTCACATGAGGTGGCCAAAGTACTGGAGTTTCAGCTTTAGCATCATTCCTTCCAAAGAAATCCCAGGGCTGATCTCCTTCAGGATGGACTGGTTGGATCTCCTTGCAGTCCAAGGGACTCTCAAGAGTCTTCTCCAACACCACAGTTCAAAAGCATCAATTCTTTGGCGCTCAGCCTTTTCACAGTCCAGCTCTCGCATCAATACATGACCACAGCAAAAACCATAGCCTTGACTAGACGGACCTTTGTTGGCAAAGTAATGTTTCTGCTTTTGAATATGCTATATAGGTTGGTCATAACTTTCCTTCCAAGGAGTAAGCGTCTTTTAGTTTTTTACCACTTTCAGGGGATGGAAATTATAAATATTTTCAACTGAATCTAGTCTCTAATAGCACTGACTAGAAACTAACAGCCACGGCACCATAATAACATTTTTCATGCGGTATCTAGAATGTCACTACTGAGGGAGACACAAAAATGTGAGGTAAGCATATCTTTTCCCAGAAACCTTTGAAGCCAGAGATATTAAACAATTAAGGCACTTGAAAACATTAGGGATATGTATAAACTTGCGAGTAAAACAAACTATAGCTGTACCAGCAAGCAATGAAGAAATAGTAAATCTTCATTTTATGAACCTTTAATTATCTAAATGTAAGGAATTTTGGCTTAAGAAATGGTCAAGAGCAACTTGTCATTTCTTACTATATAATATTCAAAACCAAGTGCTAATTTCAGCCATTGTAGGGTAAGGAAACTAAAACAAAAAAGCCTTAATGACCTGGAGCCTTAGTGAGCAAAAGCTCATTTTAAATTGACTTAAACCCCTGAACTAATCTTGTGTGTCAAAGGCAGCGAAGAGGATCCCTCTAAACCTGAAAAAACTAGTGATTCATAAGGAAACTAAAAAGATGAAAGTATGCATGCTTACCATACCACAGGAATTGAAACTAAGAAGAAAAAGATGGGTGAGAAGAAATAAAAAGTAAGATCTATTTACCTAGGGCAATCATCATTAAAAATCGACAGTAATCCAATCAACTAAAATTTTTCTGAAATTACACTGCTCACATTTTCTGTGTCAAAACTTAAAATGATTGTCTCATTAAAGAGTTAGTAAATGATTCTAAAACAACTTCTTTCTTGCCTCATAAAAGTTACATTTTAAGAAAGCTCGCTGGAAATCTTAAGGTACAACAGGATACTTTTTTGAAGTATGAAGGAAAATATAATTAAATCAACTTTATACCTTTTAACAGCCATAAGAAAAATTTAGGGTGGTTCAATAGATGAAGGCTTTTGACTTCCTATAAATTGTTTAAGTTACTCAGGCTTGAAATAAAGTAGGTAAGTTTTCAGTTAAATACTAACAATGCAGTATCTTAGAGCAGATTTTTTAATTGCCCACATCAACAGTTACATCCTCAGACCAACTTCTCCCTTCTTTAATGTGAAATAGCAAATCACCAGCATTTTAGGTTAAGTCTAGACTTTAAGGCATTATTCTTTAATTTCTAAGTGATACAACGTGCTTTATAAGTATGAACAATAATCTGTTATACTTTACTATTTTTTTGTCCTTTTCATTCATTTTTTAACATCTGGAACATGGCATCTTTTTTTCCATGTAGAAAAAAACTGTTATCAAGCACAAAATTTTACTCTAAGGATACTAAATTTTTAAATTTATTCCACTTTTTAAATGATAGCCAAAAATCCACCTGATTGATGCTCATTTAGCACCTTCTTTTCAATTCTGGTCACTAAAGTACATCCTGAGTTTGAATAAAAATAATGCATCTTTCAGGCTTTAAAATGACTAGTTTTTAAAAAATTTTAATTGGAGGCTAATTACTGTACAATATTGGGCTTCCGTGGTGGCTCCATGGTAAAGAAACTGCCTGCAGTGCAGGAGACCCAGGTTCGGTTCCTAGGTTGGGAAAATCCCCTGGGAAAGGGAATGGCAACTCACTCTAGTAATCTTGCCTAGGGACTGCTAAGTGACTTTCACTGCACCTGCAAAAGGGTCATGAGGCTGTCTGCACAGGACAGTGTTTTCCATCACTTACAGAGTTACATTTGGCATGTAAAGAAGAGAGAATCTAATTCCACAGCAGCAGGCATTTAAGGTAAAAGAAGCCACAAATATTCATGCAGAGTACTTTAAATATTCCCCTTGAGCAAAATGATTTAACTGATTTTTCTTTAAGAGCGATGCTCCTATATGCATCCCTTGAAAAATTAAAGATCCCAGAATAACATCTTCCATGTGGGACATATTCAAAGATGTTATTTTGTTTCAGTGAGTTACACTCCAGCCCTTGTTAATTTAACAGATCTATTTTCAGAGGGTGGAGTTGGTGTTAGTCTCTCAGTCGGGTCCAACTCTGTGACTCCAAGGATTGTAGCCCTCCAGGCTTCTCTGTCCATGGAATTCTCCAGGTAAGAATACTGGAATGAGTTGTCATTCCCTTCTCCAGAGGCTCTTCCCTACCCAGGGATGAAACCTGGGTCTCCCACATTGCAGGCAGATTCTTTACCATCTGAGCCACCAGGGAAGCCCACAGAGTGTGGTAGTTTTGTTTTTTAGATTTGCAGAATTTATAGAGAAAGAAGATTGCAGCCTACACACCCAAGAAAGGAGAATTCCTCCAAAGAACCTGGCTGCATCAGAGGCAGACTTTGGCGCGGGTTGTGAGCTGGAGAATCCCAGGGACAGGGGAGCCTGGTGAGCTTCCGTCTATGGGGTCGCACAGAGTCGGACACGACTGAAGCGACTTAGCGGAGCAGCAGCAGTGAGCTTGAAGTTAGTGCTTTTAGTTACACCTGATGTGGCAGCTGCGGTGGAAGCTGCGGGAGGGGAAGGCAGAGTTGTGGTGTTAGCTCTCGGATTGGTTGGCAATGGTGTGACTGCGGGCACAGATACACAAAGAATTCTGTGTTCACCACCTGGCAGTCACTAACTTTGAATTATGTAAACAGTAGCTTTTACCTTTCATTCAGTCCAAAAGGAGGTAGTATTAGCAGCCTTAGCATCAAAACAGGAAACACAGCTGTTGTGGTTTCCCGGATTTCTGGTGCTAGAGAGGTGTCCCTGAGGAGTGGTGGTACTGGGGCTATCATGGTGCTCAGTAAAGCTGGACTGTAGTCACATCAGGACCAGGGAAGTGCCCTGAGCCGGTCATCACACAGAGCGTGTCTAGGCAGCCTGCGGCCCAGAGCAGCAGGTGGGAGAGCCCAACAATGCGTCCTCTGTGCAGGTGTTCAAGTGGACCTGGGGCGCCCAACACTGTGTCTGTCCTTCTGTCCCCTGCATCCTCACTGCCCGCCCCCCAACCAGTGTGTGTGGGTGTCCATTGAATTGGTTTTGTACCAAATTATGCATGGCAGAAAGTGAAGAGAAACTAAAAAGCCTTTTGATGAAAGTGAAAGTGGAGAGTGAAAAAGTTGGCTTAAAGCTCAACATTCAGAAAACGAAGATCATGGCATCTGGTCCCATCACTTCATGGGAAATAGATGGGGAAACAGTGTTAGACTTTATTTTTTTTTGGCTCCAAAATCACTGCAGATGGTGACTGCAGCCATGAAATTAAAAGACGCTTACTCCTTGAAAGAAAAGTTATGACCAACCTAGATAGCATATTGAAAAGCAAGACATAACTTTATGAACAAAGGTCCATCTAGTCAAGGCTATGGTTTTTCCAGTGGTCATGTATGGATGCCAGAGTTGGACTGTGAAGAAAGCTGAGTGCCGAAGAATTGATGCTTTTGAACTGTGGTGTTGGAGAAGACTCTTGAGAGTCCCTTGGACTGCAAGGAGATCCAACCAGTCCATTCTGAAGGAGATCAGCCCTGGGATTTCTTTGGAAGGAATGATGCTAAAGCTGAAACTCCAGTACTTTGGCCACCTCATGTGAAGAGTTGACTCATTGGAGAAGACTCTGATGTTGGGAAGGATTGAGGGCAAGAGGAGAAGGGGATGACAGAGGATGAGATGGCTGGATGGCATCACTGACTCGATGGACGTGAGTCTGAGTGACCTCCGGGAGTTGGTGATGGACAGGGAGGCCTGGCGTGCTGTGATTCATGGGGTCGCAAAGAGTCGGACATGACTGAGTGACTGAACTGAACTGATGCAGCATTTTAAAATGAACTATCTTCTTCTTTCAAGAGCTTAATATCATGGTCACCGACTTCTGTGTAAATTGCACTGTAGTTCAGAATACCCTGTTCTGTTGTCCTGGCCTTGCCTATGGAAGGACTGTGCCCCCTGCTGGGGTCATTAGTCATTAGGGCTGTCAGGTTAGGTCATGGGTGAGGGAGCCCTCGGAGGGGAAGGGGAAGACATTGTGGTTTTGGATAGAAGCTGAGTCTGAATGAAGCCCCTGCTGGGCTGGAAGGCAGGAGACAGATGTGAGCTCTGTAACCTACTCTCCTAGACAGCCAGATGGGCAGGTGGGGAAGGTCTCAGGGACCCAGGTCTCATTCATGAAATGATGAGACTTGGTCTCGATCTTTAAGTTTTAAAATAAATGCTTCCAGGGCCTTCTCTGGTGGTCCAGTGATTAAGAATCCACCTTTCGGTATGGGGGCCTCTGTTTCCATCCGAGGTTGAGGAACTAAGATCTCAAGCTGTGAGAGAGCACATGAGAGACCAACTAAGATCACATGCTATGGAGCAACTAAGCCCACACAACCCAACAAAGACCCAGAGCAACAGCCAAAAAAAAAAAAAAAAAGGCGAAACAGACGTCTTGTGAGAGCCTCCAGATCTCATGGGGCAGGGTTTTGAACCTTGTCTGCACAGAGTAGTGGCTTAGATTATGATCCTTGTTAGTCAGTGTTCCCTGAGCCTGGATAACCAGTGGGGGAGGCACTCAGCAGCCATGAGCTGTCGTGTGCTGCCACCTTCTGGTCACCCCGGAGCAGTGCGTGATCCTGAAGCCTGAACACGGAGGGAACTCTGTCCTTGACAGACTGAGGGTCTGTGATAGGAAGCTGGTGTTTGTAGGTGGTTCACCATTTTGCTGTCATAACTGATTGAAAAGTAGTAAAATAGGAATCCCAAGTGTCAAGCAGGAAGGAAGGAGTTCAGTTCAGTTGCTCAGTTGTGTCAGACTGTTTGTGACCCCATGGACTGCAGCACACCAGGCCTCCCTGTCCATCACCAACTCCCGGAGTTCTCCCTCCCAACGTTAGGGTCTTTTCAAATGAGTCAGTTCTTCGCATGAGGTGGCCAAAGTATTGGAGTTTCAGCTTTAGCATCAGTCCTTCCAATGAATACTCAGGACTGATCTCCTTTGGGATGGACTGGTTGGATCTCCTTGCAGTCCAAGGGACTCTCAAGAGTCTTCTCCAGTACCACAGTTCAAAAGCATCAATTCTTCAGCGCTCAGCTTTCTTTATAGTCCAACTCTCACATCTATACATGACTACTGGAAAAACCATCGCCTTGACTAGATGGACCTTTGTTGACAAAGTGATGTCTCTGCTTTATAATATGCTGTCTAGGTTGATCATAGTTTTTCTTCCAAGGAGCAAGCGTCCTTTAATTTCATGGCTGCACTCACCATCTGCAATGATTTTGGAGCCCACCAAAATAAAGTCTGACACTGTTTCCACTGTTTCCCCATCTATTTCCAATGAAGAGATGGGACCAGAATCCTTGATCTTCGTTTTCTGAATGTTGAACTTTAAGCCAACTTTTTCACTCTCCCCTTTCACTTCCGTCAAGAGGCTCTTTAGTTCTTCGCTTTCTGTCATAAGGCTGGTGTCATCTGCGTATGTGAGGTTATTGATATTTCTCCCGGCAATCTTGATTCTAGCTTGTGCTTCATTCAGCCCGGTGTTTCTCATGATGTACTCTGCATATGTTAAATAACTTGGTGACAATATACAGCCTTGACGTACTCCTTTTCCTATTTGGAACCAGTCTGTTGTTCCATGTCCAGTTCTATCTGTTGCTTCCTGACCTGTATACAGGTTTCTTAAGAATTGGTCAGATGATCTGGTATTCCCATCGCTTATAGAATTTTCCACAGTTTGTTGTGATCCACACAGTCAAAGGCTTTGGCATAGTCAGTAAAGCAGAAGTAGATGTTTTTCTGGAACTCTTTGACTTTTTTGATAACCCAATGGATGTTGGCAATTTGATCTCTGGTTCCTCTGCCTTTTCTAAATCCAACTTGAACACCTTGAATTTCATGGTTCACGTATTACTGAAGCCTGGCTTGGAGAATTTTGAGCATTATTTTACTAGCGTGTTAGATGAGTGCAATTGTGTGGTAGTTTGAACATTATTTAGCATTGCCTTTTTTGGAATTGGAATGAAAACTGACCTTTTCCAGTCCTATGGCCACTGCTGATATTTCCCAATTTGCTGGGATATTGAGTGTAGCACTTTCACAGCATCATCTTTTAGGATTTGGAATAACTCAGCTGGAATTCCATCACCTACACTCTCTTTGTTCATAGTGATGCTTCTTAAGGCCCACTTGACTTCACATTCCAGGATGTCTGGCTCTAGGTGAGTGATCACACCATCATGATTTTCAGGATCATGGAGATCTTTTTTGTACAGTTCTTTTTCTTGTGTGCGGGGGGGGCGTCTGTGTATTCTTGGCACTTCTTTTTAATGTCTTCTACTTCTGTTAGGTCCATACCATTTCTGTCCTTCATTGCCCATCTTTGCATGAAATATTCCCTTGTTATCTCTAATTTTCTTGAAGAGATCTCTAGTCTTTCCCATTCTATTGTTTTCCTCTATTTCTTTGCACTGATCACTGAGGAAGGCTTTCTTATCTCTCCTTGCTATTCTTTGGAACTCCACATTCAAATGGATGCATCTTTCCTTTTCTCCTTTGCTTTTCGCTTCTCTTCTTTTCTCAGCTATAATGTAAGGCCTCCTCAGACAGCCATTTTGCTTTTTTGCATTTCTTTTTCTTGGGGATGGTCTTGCTCCCTGTCTCCTGTACAATGTGATGAACCTCTGTCCATAGTTCAGCCAGCAATCTATCAGATCTAGTCCCTTGAATCTGTTTCTCACTTCCACTGTATAATCGTAAGGTACTTGATTTAGGTCATACCTGAATGGTTCACTGGTTTCCCCTACTTTCTTCAATTTAAGTCTGATTTTGGCAATAGGGAGTTCATGATCTGAGCCACAGTCAGCTCCCCATCTTTTTTTTTTTTTTTTTTTTTGCTGACTGTATAGAGCTTCTCCATCTTTGGTTGCGAAGAATATAATCAATCTGATTTTGGTATTGACCATCTGGTGATGTCCATGTGTAGAGTCTTCTCTTGTATTGTTGGAAGAAGGTGTTTGCTATGACAAGTGTGTTCTCTTGGCAAAACTCTATTGTCCTTTGCCCTGCTTCATTCTGTACTCCAAGGCCAAATTTGCCTGTTAGTCTAAGTGTTTCTTGACTTCCTACTTTTGCATTCCAGTCCCCTATAATGAAAAGGACATCTTTTTGCGTGTGTTAGTTGTGGTAGCTCAGACAGTAAGACATCTGCCTACAATGTGGAAGACCTGGGTTCAATCCCAGGTTGGGAAGATATCCTGGAGAAGGAAATGGCAACCCACCCCAGTATTCTTACCTGGAAAATCTCATGGACGGAGGATCCTGGTAGACTACAGTCCACGGGATTGCAAAGAGTCGGATACAACTGAGTGACTTCACTTCACTTTCTAGAAGGTCTTGTAGGTCTTCATAGAACCATTCAACTTCAGCTTCTTCAGCGTTACTGGTTGGGACATAGGCTTGGATTACTGTGATATTGAATGGTTTGCCTTGGAAACAAACAGAGATCATTCTGTCATTTTTGGGATTGCATCCAAGTACTGTATTTTGGACTCTTTTGTTGATTATGATGGCCACTCCATTTCTTCTAAGGAATTCTTGCCCACAGTAGTAGATAGAATGGTCATCTGAGTTAAATTCACCCATTCCAGTCATTTTATTTTGCTGATTCCTAAAATGTCAATGTTCACTCTTGCTATCTCCTGTTTGACCACTTCCAATTTGCCTTGATTCATGGACCTAACATTTCAGGTTCATCTACAATATTGCTCTTTACAGCATTGGACTTTGCTTCTGTCACTAGTCACATCCACAACTGGGTGTTGTTTTTGCTTTGGCTCCATCTCTTCATTATTTATGGAGTTATTTTTCCACTGATCTCCAGTAGTACATTGGGCACCTACTGACCTGGGGAGTTCATCTTTCAGTGTCTTATCTTTTTGCCATTTCATACTGTTCATGGGGTTCTCAAGGCAATAATGCTAAAGTAGTTTGCCATTCCCTTCTCCAGTGGACCACATTTTGTCAGAACTCTCCACCATGATCCGTTTGTCTTGGGTGGCCCTACATGGCATGGCTCATAGTTTGATTGAGTTAGACAAAGCTGTGATCCATGTGATCAGATTGGTTAGTTTTTTGTGATTGTGGTTTTCAGTCTGTCTGCCCTCTGATGAAGATGGATAAGAGGCTTATGGAAGCTTCTTGATGGGAGAGACTGACTGAGGGGGAAAGTGGAGAAGCTTTTAAAAGACTTAAAAAATGTTTCTTGCATATGAAAATGTAGCTTCTTTTGGTAGATCATTCATTCCTAAAATCTGAAACTAGTTTTTTTGGTGATGAAAAATCATTGTCATTTTTTTAGTATGTGAATGTTGTTTAATCAGTTCAGTTTTTTTCTAGAAAAAAATTTCAATTTGATGATTATTCCAGACTTTTAATCCAGACTCTGCCTTTAGTCTTTTGGGTATTTTACTTAATAACATGAAACCTTTTTTTTTTTTTTGACATAGCAGTTACTATTTTCTTAACACTCAGGATATGTAAAGACACGCAGATACCCTAGGTCTCTCTGGAATGTGACCTGTGATCAGCATGAGGAGTACTTTGTCCTTCACCCTTGAGTTGTATTATGTGTTGTCACATATACCTTCATGCTTTATATTTTTCTTACAGTAGAAGTACTTAATTGCCTTGTTTAGCTAGGACACGTAATGCATGTATTGTGTATAAAATTGAGGCTTTATCACTCTGACCCATGGTGTCATAATTAATTTCTTTATTACCCATTGTTTTGTTGTTGGTGTTGAATTAAAGCTCTCTTTAGAGCTTCAAAGATTACTTACGAGTTAATTTACCAAGAGTGACTTCTTAATATAAAGTGCCTGTTTGCTTATTGAGCATTACTGAGGTTTGTTCTATCAAGTGAAAATGGAGAGATTAGTGGAGCTTTCAAATTATTTAGGGCTTCCCTTATAGCTCAGTTGGTAAAGAATCCATTTGCAATACAGGAGACCCCAGTTTGATTCCTGGGTTGGGAAGATCCCGTGGAGAAGGAATAGGCTACCTGTCCGGTATTCTTGGGTTTCCCTTGTGGCTCAGTTGGTAAAGAATCCTCCTGCAATGTGGAAGATCTGGGTTTGATCCCTGGGTTGGGAAGATCCCCTAGAGAAGGCAAAGGCTATTCACTCCAGTATTCTGGCCTGGAGAATTCGGGACTGCAAAGAGTTGGACACAACTGAGCGACTTTCACTTTCAATTTATTTATTTAGTAAAAGGCCAGGCATGCCAGGTACTTATGCTGCCGCTTTGTGGAGATTAAAGAGACAGTTAAAACCAAGGGTCCTGATGAAAACTTATAAATGTTTAAAAACCTTCCACACTGGATATTGTATTAAGTACATTATTTTAATAAAGTAGTGTGCATCATTCAGTTTGCATTTCAGGAAGGTGCCTTGTCATCTCTGCTACTAAATTCTGTGGGTGTCTAGAGCTGAATCTGTATGTAAATTTGGTAAAATAAAGAGGCTTCCTAAAGGCAACTTAGATGCATGATATTGGATGCTTGGGACTGGTGCACTGGGACAACCCAGAGGGATGGTACGGGGAGGGAGGAGGGAAGAGGGTTCAGGATGGGGAACACGTGTATACCTGTGACGGATTCATGTTGATAGATGGCAAAACCAATACAATATTTTAAAGTTAAAAAATTAAACAAACAAACAAAAACTACTTCAAACCCCCTAAGTCATAGGATGGGATGAAAAGGCCTTTGGGACACAGTATCTTAAAATAGGAAGGAGAAAAATGTGAGTTAATGTTAGGATATCAGTGACTATTACATTATTTTTTCTACTTTTTAAAGTAATGTGTATTACTTTATTGAAATGGGTACATTTTTATAAACTTTAATTTGCAGGAATCAGAGATCCCAACCCTCCAAGGCCTTTCCTTTACTCTCAGACCCGGTGAACTCTTAGCTGTGTTCGGACCTGTGGGCGCAGGAAAGGTAAGTTGTGATGCCTTTTGTCAGCCTGATGCAATGCCACAGCCCCTGTTCAGACCTCAGAGTGGAGCCCAGAGCTGAGCGTGACTCAGTTTGAGCTATAATTGGGTGTATCTAGAAAGGTGTTTCTCTAGGTACATTAGTTTTGCAAAAAGGTTTCATGGCCAAATACATCAGGATAAATGCACATTGTGTTTTCCTGCTTGATGCTTCATGTGACATACTTGGAAACTGCTCGTGGGGAGTTTGCACGTCTCAGTGAAGGAGATTATTTATGTGGCAGATGTTCAGGATGGATGGAGACAGTGGGGACTTCTTTTTGTCACAGTGGCCCCTCCAGGAAGTCTGGAGGTGGTGAAGGTTCTTCCAGGAAGCTCTGAGCATTTCTTCATGTGACTTGACTTGGTCCCATCAGTGCACATTAGGGAATGTGCAACCACGTGCTGGAGCTAAAGATACAGACATGAGCCAGATCTTGACACCTTTGTCCTCCAGAGGCAAGCAGGTTCTGGGGCAAGACAAATATGCAGGCAGACTATTTCAGCCCAGTGTGGTGAGTGCTCTGATGGCATGGACATAGGCATGTCATTTCTCTGTGTTACAAGAGATGTGAAGGACATGTACATGTGCACTTAGTGTCCTGTGTTTTGTACAACAAAATACAGAAACCTAAATGTGGGATGTGCACACGAGAAGGTGATGATTTCCTCCATGAAGGACTTTTTGAAAAATTTATTTTTAATTGGAGGATAATCGCTTTACAATATTGTGTTGGTTTCTGCCATACATCAGCATGAATCAGCCATAGGTATACATATGTTTCCCCTCTCTTGAACCTCTTTCCTAACTCTCATCCCATCCTACCCTCCTAGGTTTTCACAGAGCCCAGGATTTGAATCCCCTGGGCACGATGGACTTCTGATCTTCAAATACATCAACCTCAGAGTTCTTTTAAATAATAATCTTTGGATATATTCTTCACACATAGTTATCACATTTTTTTAAATATACTTATTTGTGTATTTGGTTGCATTGGGTCTTTGTTGCAGTGCATAGCATCTCCAATTATGGCATGTGGGCTCAGTTGCCCTGGGCATGTGGGATATTAATTCCCCCACCAGGGGACCAGGGATCTAACCAGAGCCTCTGGCATTGGAAGATGGATTCTTCTTTTTTTCAGTGTTTATTATCTGGATATAATTATTGTTTTTTTTTTTTTTTAACATTTTATTTTGTACTGGGGTGTAGCCAGTTAACAATGTTGTGATAGTTTCAGGTGAACAGTGAAGGGTGTATGTCAGCCATATGTACACATGTGGGCAATGGCACCCCACTCCAGTACTCTTGCCTGGAAAATCCCATGGATGGAGGAGCCTGGTAGGCTGCAGTCCATGGGGTCGCTAAGAGTCAGACACGACTGAGCGACTTCACTTTCACTTTTCACCCACTGGAGAAGGAAATGGCAACCCGCCCCAGTGTTCTTGCCTGGAGAGTCCCAGGGATGGGGGAGCCTGGTAGGCTACCATCTATGGGGTCACACAGAGTCAGACATGACTGAAATGACTTAGCATAGCATAGCATAGCATCCATTCTCCTCCAGATTCCCTTCCCATCCAGGCTGCCACATAACATTGAATAGAGTTCCATATGCTGTGCAGTAGGTCCTTGCTGGTGATCCATTTTAAATACAGTAGTGTGTATCGGGGGCCCAGCCACGGCTGATCCAGGGTCTTCAGAGGGGGGGGACAGGGCGGCGACTCATTTACATATCAATTAGAGACATTAAGAGTAATTAAAGGATAGCTCAGTAGGAATATTCAGAGGAGAAAAGAGGCTGAGTAGCTTGGTTTACGCGGGAGACCAATAAAAGTTCAAGACAAGAAGTTCGCACCACTTGCGTAGGCCGCAGGCACCCGCTCGAATAGCAGAAAGTGCCCCACCTTAGGCACTTTCTCGAGTGGGTCTTAGAAGCCCAGGCATGATTAGCAAGCTTGGTGGGTTCCTACGCTCCAGATGGAAACTTCAGCCGGAAATGGAAATAGAGAGGAAGAATGACATGGGGAGACCAAGCTCTGGTGAGCAAGGCCCGTAGTTTTATTTTCAACTGGGGCTTTTATACCCTAAGTTACACATAGAGGATAATAGGGGATGCAAAGTCAGCAGTTTTTGGTCCTTATCAAAAACCAGGGTTTCTTTCCTGCAAATTTATGGCGTACAAATGGTTCAGGTGAATTACATCATCTTCTGGCCAGAAGACCTATTAACATTTTATGACTCTTGACAAAGGTTTGTCAACCGCAAGACTTATTTTCTCTAAGAGTAATTATTTTAAGGTTTGGTGCCATCTTCATCCGAAGTGTTAGATAAACTTGCATTCCTATAGGGGGGAGGCGCAGTGGGTTTACAACAAAGAAAATAATTTATTACCTTAAGGGTCTAAAGTTACTAGCACCAAGGCCACTACTTATTTTTTCTACAAACCAACTATATTAATTAATACACATTCAAGGATACAAAACGGGGGATGTGAAAACTTGGCAAAAAGCATTGGCTCATTAATAAAATCTTTTACTAGTCTTATTCTGACAGTTTCTAACTCTCTGAGAGGCTCTAAGCTATTTGAATATCTTAAGCTTCCCTTGCCTCTCACGGTTGAGAGACTGTAAACAATCGTATGTATAGCTATAGGAGTCCGGGTAAACTTGTCAGGCCAGTTAGAGAGCTATCTGAGGGGTTTGGATTTAAACACTCCTAATGCCCCAGTTTTTTGGTTGTGGGGGGCAAGCGACTGAAGCGACTTGCAGCAGCAGCAGCAGCAGCAGCAATGCCCAGGAACTTTATTAATTGGAGCTGTAAGTTAATTCTTTATTAGAGAAAGCGAGATGGTGGTGGGGGACAGCCCCCAGTAAAGTCAGAGTTGAGAGCACAAAGCAGTAAAGTAGGCAGACTCTGGTTTTTGGGGGGTAGATGCTCGAGAATATCCGGGGGGACTCCTGAGGCTTGATTTCGCATTTGCGTCTGCCAAGCCTCCTTCCTCATGACCTTTGTCACGAGTGGAGCGCTGATCCAAGCCGGCTCCCGACAAATGTGTACCTACCTGTCCATCCTGAACTCCTAATTATCCCTTCCTCCTGTCCTGGAAGGTGGATTCTTAACCACTGGATCGCCAGGGAAGCCCCACATAGCTTTTTAAGAACAAGTATTTGTCAAGTAAAAGATACCCAGATGCAGGAACAACTGCATTAAACATCAGATACAGAAAATATACATCTTGCTTGTCTGCTCTGCTAGAGAAGGATGTTAAACATTCTTAGTCTTTGCTGAGTAGAGCATTTCATCTGAGGGAACTCAGGCAGAGTAGATTGTTATTGTGTTAATATTCCTTATCAACCTTTAGTTTACAGTGACCAATAATGCTCTTTTCCATTTTTTTTTTTTTTTCCGCAGTATCCAGGCTGTACTTTATACTCTTCTGATATCGTGTATCAAGCACCAGGGTGGGGTCGGCTGTGCTGTGGGTCATATTCCGTCCTGAGTGCATCTTGTTCATGTGTGTGTGTTGCTGTTTCAGTCCTCACAGTTAAGCACTCTGTTGGGGGAGCTGCCCCCAAGCCAGGGGAAGGTCAGCATGCTCGGAAGGATCACATATGTTTCTTAGCAGCCCTGGGTGTTTCCAGGAACTGTGAAGAGTAACATTTTATTTGGGAAGAAATATGAAGAAGAACAATATGAAGAAGTAATAAAGGCTTGTGCTTTGGAAGAGGTGAGTAATGACTCTTTAGTTGCATGTAGTCGAATTTCAAATAATGAGAACATTGATTTAAGCTCTAAGGTTTGTTAAAAGTTCTTTTTTTTTTTTTTTGAATTTGAAAGGTCTTATTTGTTGCTTTATGCTGGACTTCTGGGTAAGTATGCAGTCATATATGTTGCTGTTTTAATTCTGGTGTGATAATGATGGTCACAGAATGCCTTTGTTTCATTTGGTGAAGTATCATTCACTTTTAGATTCTTTTTTTAATGGACAATTAACAAAAATTTGAAGAATAGAGAGCGCCATGTAATGAACCCTTATGTTTGCACCCCCAGGTTCAGCCAGGGTCAGCTGGTGGCCAGTCTTGCTGGGTCTTTACCCCTGCCCTGTGCCACCCTTCCACCCAACACCCCACCCCATCCTCCAGTATTCCAAAGCAGATCCTAGATCTCAGATAAGTTCATCTGTAAGCATTTCATTGTTGTTGTTGTTCAGTCACGAAGTCCTGTCCAGCTCTTTTCGACTCCATGGACTGCAGCAGGCCAGGCCTCCCTGTCCTTCACCATCTCCTGGAGCTTGCTCAAACTCATGTCCATCGAGTCGGTGATACCATTGAACCATCTAATCCTCTGTTGTCCCCTTCTCCTGCCCTCAGTCTTTCCCAGTGTCAGGATCTTTTTCAATGAGTTGGCACTTTGTATCAGTTAGCCAAAGTATTGGAAATTCAGCTTTAGCATCAGTCCTTCCAATGAATATTTAGGGTTGATTTCCTTTATGTATGCACTGGTTTGATCTCCTTGCAGTCCATGGGACTCTCAAGAGTCTTCTCCAGCACCACAATTCAAAAGTATCAATTCTTTGGCACTCTGCCTTCTTTATGGTCCCACTCTCACATCCATACATGACTAGTGGAAAAACCATAGCTTTGACTATATGTACCTTTGTTGGCAAAGTGATGTCTCTGCTTTTTAATATACTGTTTAGGTTTGTAACAGCTTTTCTTCCAAGGAGCAAGCATCTTTTAATTTCATGGCTGCAGTCACTGTCTGCTGTGATTTCTGAGCCCAGGAAAATAAAATCTGTCACTGTTTCTACCTTTTCCCAATCTATTTGCCAGGAAGTAACTATGAAGATAGCTGAGTGCTGAAGAATTGATGCTTTTGAACTGTGGTGTTGAAGACTCTTGAGAGTCCCTTGGACTGCAAGGAGATCCAACCAGTCCATTCTAAAGGAGATCAGCCCTGGGTGTTCATTGGAAGGACTGATGCTAAAGCTGAAACTCCAACACTTCGGCCACCTCATGTGAAGAGTTGACTCATTGGAAAAGACTCTGATGCTGGGTGGGATTGGGGGCAGGAGGAGAAGGGGATGACAGAGGATGAGATGGCTGGATGGCATCACCGACTTGATGGACATGAGTCTGAGTGAACCCCGGGAGTTGGTGATGGACAGGGAGGCCTGGCGTGTTATTTATGGGGTCGCAGAGAGTCAGACATGACTGAGCAACTGAATTGAACTGAATGGGGCCAGATGCCACATAAATCATCAATAAACATATTCTGTTACATAAGCAATATAGTATGTAACATTTTGTATTATCATTAACCACTTTTAAAAACTTGATTTTTTTAAACAAGTTTTTTAAAAAAATCTTTTAAGGATTTTAAAAAGTTTTACGCATTACTTAGTTAAAGGTATCATGTTGATAAATTCTAGTTTGATGTTTTCCCATATATATTGCTTGACCTTACAAAGCCCTCTTGGATGCCTGTAAGTTTATACTTTCATCTCATATTTACACATTCCTGGCGACTTGGACATTTTCTTTTCAGGTTGCCTTGACAATCATAGATAATAAGATCCTTCTGTGTCTAGGTATAGAGGCCTTCGAGACTTGAGTTATTTTAGTGTTGCCTTCATTTCAGATATAATCTTCAGTCACCCCCTGGGCCATGTGATGTGAAAGAGCAATAGGCTATGAAGTGGTTCAAAAGGACATGATCTGGTTCAGATTCCAGCTCTTCTGTTTAACAGCTGGCCATCCTCAGACCAGTGATACGACCTCACTTAGTCTCAGTTTCCTCATCTGTGAAATGGGGCCAGTGCTTCCTGTGGGCTTGTTGTGAGGATTAGAGATAATCAGCATTAGGGTCCAGCACAGAGCTTGGTGCACAGATCTTACCCCCCAGGACCTGAGAGAAGCCATGTACACGTGTACAAGTGATGGAGCAGAACAAGATGGTCTTTCATGAGAGATGAGAGATGTAAACAGAGCCTTAGGAACCCAGCAGGTAGAGATGAGTCCAGGATGGTTTCATGGCGAGAGTATACTTGGGATGAGCCTGGGAAAATGGGCAGGATATTGACAGGCTGTGAGAGGAGGGGCTATTCCACATGGCAGAAAAGCTGTGAAGGAAGCAGGGCTCCTGCTGTTTGACTTTAGAGTCCAGCCCTCCTCTGTGAGGGCCTCACGTCTGGACCCATTTACCATTTCAGCAGTCTGCTCCGTGGTGCTTCTACTGTAAGTCTCTACCATCGCTGAAGGGCCCTTGATGTGCTTCTGGATGGATGGCATCAGATCTGCTTTGCCATTTCCTAGTTTGCCTCTAGTGTGTGTGTTTGCTGTCCAGTGAGAGTTGGGGAAACTTAAAGGAAAATAACGTGAATAAGAACACCTGTCAGTTGGGGGAATTGTAGTCTATACACAAATCAGGCTTTTCCTTTTAACCTAATTGGAAAATGCTGGCTAGGAATTTAGCCTGACTTGGATTTTGTTGCAAATCCTGTGAAGTGGTTTTCCCATTTGGGGCTGGTCCATAAATAATGTTCAGAGTCAACAACACAGTCACAGTCTTGCTACCAAACTCAGAGAGAGCCTGTTTCTTGTGCCCTAACTGTGCTAAGTGAATATGCGGATTTAGGTGCTTTTTCTAGAACATGGTTAAGGTTGCTGTGCTATGACGTGTTACTATTTTGTTAAGCAAAATTAAACAATGTAGAATCAAAGCATAAAAGCTACTGCTGCCAAGTCACTTCAGTCGTGTCTGACTCTGTGCGACCCCATAGACGGCAGCCCACCAGGCTCCCCCGTCCCTGGGATTCTCCAGGCAAGAACACTGGAGTGGGTTGCCATTTCCTTCTCCAATGCGTGAAAGTGAGAAGTGAAAGAGAAGTCGCTCAGTCATATCCGTCTCTTCACGACCCCATGGACTGCAGCCTACCAGGCTCCTCAAGCTAAGTGGAGCAGTTTTCAAGGACTTCAACAGTGACACAGAGGCCAATAACTGTGTGTGTGTATGTAGGTATGTAGGGCTGGGAACCTGTTTAAAGTGGCTCATTGTTGTTCATGAAAACCAAATCAAGAGATGGTAATAACTTCTGAACTCAACAAAGAAAGATGATGAAAGAATGATAAATTTTCATGACAGATCAGTTGCTGCCTTTCATTGGCTATAACCTAGTTAAGCTTTGAGTGAGCAGGGACCCTGTGTGTCTGTGTGCCTATCAGGGAGGGTTATGATGGACACTCTTTCTTCTCTTTATGGTCATGCACTTTGCATGTTATGACCCACACTGTGAATGTGGTCCCACTGTTGGTTTGATGGAAAATAGGCATCAGACACCAGTAGCAAGTTACAATCAATTCTAGTCCTTTTTCCATTTATAGAGGGTGTTCTCACTTTTGAGTTTAGTGACTCTTGTTTTTGTAGCACATTCTGTAGAAGAGGAATGTGAGACTTAGGGAGATCAAAGGACTTGTTTCTCATGCAGACTCCAGTGTGCTACCCGCTTTCTCCCCAAATTTGCTAAAGTAGAGACAGAGAGTGAGGGCATCATCTGCAGAAAGGTACTGCTGTGTATCTTAGGTTGATGCCTGAGGGGTTTAGTAGATAATTCAAAGATTTCTAACATAATAATTGTGTAACAAAATCTGACAGTTATCTTGTTATTGGGGGATATTGTTGTCATTGTTTTTTTAATTTCCCCAGATACTCTGGGGAAAATAGACTGATTTGTCCATTTACTTCTTAAATAATATTCAAATATAGCTTATGGTAGATTCCCAGATCCTCAAGTCAAAGCCTCATATCCTTCTTAACTTTGAGTTTTTCCTGCTTTCACAGACAAGCATCTACTTAGTCCAGTTGATCTCCTTGGTGTCCCTCAAGTACGTTGTTTCTTTCCTTTAGGTTTTCTTGCCCAGCCTGCTCTTTCTGCTCCCATTTCTGTACAGACCTTGTCTGTCACTCTGACTTGCCTTAATTTTCACTGTCAAGACATTGGCGAGGTGTTATCCCTTCTCTGAAAGTGAGAAGCAGAGACCAAGATCAGGACAAATGGTAACTTGAGATAAAACAAGTCCTGTGCCTTCACCTCCTGGGCTTCCAGGTCTCACACCTGTGTCTCTAGCACAGACCTTTGCACCTGCATGTCCAGCTGCACCGTGACGTCACTGAGAGCTCGTCTCAGCTTGTCCACAAGTGATGTCTCCTAAACCTGCCTCCACCATCTTCCCCAGCTCAGTAAATGGAGACCCTGTCCTTCCCCTTCCTTACCCCAGACACCACAGTCTCCTCTTCTCTTACAGCCCACACCCATCCCGTCAGCAGGTCTTACAACTCTGCCTTCCAAATGTGTCTGGAGTGTAACCCCGTCTCTCCATTCCCACTGTTTTCTAGCTTATTCCAGTAATGTCCTCACTTCTATCTGCCCTCACCCTTCCCCACTTACTGCCTGGTTTCTGCAAAGCACAGGAGTTTCCTTGTAAACCCTAGACCATGTCAGTCCTCCCCTCCCCCTCCTCCTCTTACTGGAGTGCCCCCAGGCTCCTCCTGCTCTGTCTCCACCCTCACCCCCTCATTCTCACTTTGCTGTCCTGCCTCCTTGTCCTGAACCCCTTGGGCATCTCCCCATAGCCCCTGCACCCACCACACCCTCTGTGAGGAGCAGTCTCTCCAGATCTGCCTGAGCCCCCCAGCCCCAGATCTGCTCACACCCTCTCTGAGCAGAGCCCTCACACCCCAGTGTGGACTCACTTCCCTCCTTCACTCTCCATCCCCCTGAGCCGGCTTCCTTTTCCTTCTTGTCCTCAGTCCTTGTGCTCAGGTTAATTTTCCATATCACCTATCTCCCAGCATGGAAAGAAATTCTAAGAGCTCTGTTTCCTCGTGGCAGAATTCATTGTGCCCAGAACGGTGCCTGGTGTATAGTCAGTCCTCAATAAATACGTGTTAAAGTGGTAAAATGCATAAATGCTTTGAAAAAATACAGAATGAAAACAAGTGAAAAGCCCTGAGAGTTTAATTTTCCTGGTTCCAATTTAGTCACTATGAAATAAGTACATTGCTGTTGATGAAACACTTGTATGAAGAACTGATGCTAAAAGGTTAGGATGGCAGGAGAACACATTTTAAATGTTTTTCTTTTTTCCATTTTCTATCGATACACAGGATTTTCAGAATTTGAAGGAAAGAGATCTATGACAGGAGATGCAGAAACCCCACTGAGTGAAGGACAGAAAGCCCGGGTCAGCCTCGCCAGGTAAATGGGGTTTCAGTTGCCATTCTGCCCCTCCTCCTCCATGGCTCCTAGTGGACATGAGCACGCAGACCCCACTCACTGGGTGGGCCTGTGTGAAGCAAGGTCTTGCCACTTTCCCTGGGCTTGTAGAAGGAACCTGGTGTTGTTGGACACCATCATGATTCAGAGATGAGACCCAAGGAGTGTGAAGTGTCCTCTCCTGACGTCTCTCTACATTTTCTAGAGCCATGTATCAGGATGCAGACATCTACCTCCTGGACGATCCGCTCAGCTCAGTGGATGCAGAAGTCAGCAGGCACTTGTTCTAACAGTGAGTTTGCACCTGTTTTATATCATTTCTTCTTTCCAGGAACCCTGTAGGGATCAGGGAAGGGAGCTCAGGAAAGCCTTTGTGTGAGACTCAACTCCCTCTGCTCTGGTGTTCCTCCCTCCCCTCTCTTCCCTCCACAGAAGATCCATCATAGAGAAATCTTACATCATGATGAGTTCAGGACAGGAAAATAGAGCAGGTGCTTCCAGTGTGTGGAGGAGAGTGGGGTCCATGATTTAGGGAGAGAGGCATAGATGGCAAATTCCCCCATGACTTGCAGTTGATGGATCCAGAACCCAGGGATAAGAAGGGCAATGTAAAAATTTTAAATGAGAGAGTAGGACTTGGTAACCTGGTAACTGGATGCCAGTCCTTTTTCCTCCATTGTGTGTTGAAGGCACATTGCTGCTGCTGCTGCTAAGTCACTTGACTCGTGTCCGACTCTGTGTGACCCCATAGATGGCAGCTCACCAGGCTCCCCCGTCCCTGGGATTCTCCAGGCAAGAACACCGGAGTGGGTTGCCATTTCCTTCTCCAGTGCATGAAAATGAAAAGTGAAAGTGAAGTCACTCAGTCATGTCCGACTCTTAGCAACCCCATGGACTGCAGCCCACCAGGTTCCTCCATCCATGGGATTTTCCAGGCAAGAGTACTGGAGTGGGGTGCCATTACCTTCTCCTGAAGTCACATTAGAAGTGAAGTTTTCAGTACCAACATAGGACTTCCATGAAAAGACTATTGGTTTATGCTTATTAATTAATCTGTTGCTTTGGAAATACTTAATAAAGACTAAAATTTACAAATGATTTATTTCACATCTGAGTATAACTCAGTTGTTTTACATTGCTTCATGGATTCTTACTAGAATTAATAGACCCTTGTGTAGTATTACCTTGAATTTGAAACTCGGTATCTTGGTTGAGAAGGAAATGGCAACCCACTCCAGCACTCTTGCCTGGAGAATCCCATGGACAGAGGAGCCTGGCGGGCTACAGTCCATGGGGTCACAAAGAGTCGGACTCGACTTCTCGACTTCACTCACTCACTCACTCATCTTGGTTGAAGTCCTAACTCTCACTTTATTTCTGGAATTTGTTGTCAGTGGCTCTTTCTTGGCCACAGAACTCCTGGAGGAGAAGAGCTCTGATGCTTTTCTGTCTTAACACACCCTGACTGAGGCCTCTAGTGGAGTCTAGACTGGCCTCTTTTTAAGCCTCATGAATTCGCTTTTTCTGAAACAGCCTCCACATCTACCCCACAGTTAGTTCCCTTGCTGTTGTTCACCTTGTAAAGCCAACGAGCTTTCCAGCTGCACCTTATTAATGTCCTGCTGTATACACTGAGATTGATGCCCTTACAGATGTTCCTACACAAAACCTCTTAGTTTATAAGGAGGACGGTGAGCCAGGAGAGGGGAAGGATCACACTGGGCAGAATAAGGGAGACTAGGATGCCCAGCTCTCATTCCTGCCTCTGAGGAACCTATCTCTAGGAGGAACCACAGGGCTCCCTCACCTTTCCAACACAAGAGGACACTAGAATCAGACCCTCACCAGATGCTGAATCTGACAGCACCCTGACTTGGACTTTCTCAGCCTCCAGAACCAAGATAGATAAACTTCCATTATTTCTAAGCCACCCAGCTCTGGTTCCTGTGAGAGCAGCCTGGATGGACACAGTCCTAGAAATTAACACAGGACCTGACACAGGAGCTGGTTAAGACAGATGCCTGGGAAGGCTCAGCAAAGTCACGGTTTAGAGAGTTTCCATACAGGGTAGGAAGTACGAAGTGGAAGTGGCAGCTGGAGGCTTTCACTGAAGTTGGAAGGTTCCCTGTGCCCGGGACTGGGCGGGCAGTGCCCTGGGGCCTGCAGGCTGGACAGATATGTGGAGGCTGAGAAGAGGACCCAGTCTTTTGCTAAAGGAAGAGGAGAAGCTCAGGTGTGGAGGGAGGAGGAAGCAGGGCTGTGAGGAGGACAACAGGCACGCCCTTGCCTGGAGGATGCGGGGTGTTCGGCAGAGAGAAGCCGTTTGGGAATTCTCGTTGTCAGGTCCTGTGTTAGTTTCTAGGACTGTGTCCATCCAGGCTGCTCTCACAGGAACCAGAGCTGGGTGGCTTAGAAATAATGGAAGTTTATCTATCTCGGTTCTGGAGGCTGAGAAAGTCCAAGTCAGGGTGTTGGCAGGTTCAGCATCTCATGAGGGTCTGATTCCAGTGTCCTCTTGTGCTGGAAGGGTGAGGGAGCCCTGTGGTTCCTTTGATCAGGACACTAATCTTTTTCATGGAGTCTCCACCCTCATGACCCAATCACCTCTTGATGGCCCCACCTCCTAATACCAGCACAGTGAGGATTAGGTTTTAATGCATGAATTTTGAGGACAAAAGTATTCAGTCTATAGCAAACTGTCACAGATGGAGGTTCTTAGAGAACAGAAATTGATTCTCTCACAGTTCTCGAGGCTGGGAGTTCAGCGCGTGGGCAGCTTTGGTCTCTGCTGAGCATGCCTCCTCGCCCGCTGGTGGCGGCCACTGCACAGTGTCCTCACGTAGTCTCCCCTCTGTCCTCGAGCACCCCTGTGTCTCTGTCCTTTCTTATAAAAAAAGTTTTTATTGAAATATGGTTAATTTACAATATTGTGTTACAATATTGTACAACAAAATGGCTCAGTTATACACAGCTATACATTCTTTTTAATACTCTTTTCCGTTATGGTTTATCTCAGGATATTGAATATCCTGAATACAGTTGTCTGCACTATACCATAGGACCGTGTTGTCTGTCCATTATACACATAATAGTTTGCATCTGCTAACCCCAAATTCCCAGTCCATCCCTCCCCCCACCCCCTTCACCCATGCAACCCCAAGTCTGTTCACTGTCTGTGAGTCTGTTTCTGTTTTGTAGATAAGTTCATTTTTTGCCATATTTTAGATTCCACGTATAAGTGATACATGTTATCTTTCTACTTCTGACTTCACTTAGTATGATACAGTCTAGGTCCATCCACATTTCTGCAAATGGTATTCTTTTTATTTTATGGCTGAGTAATATTGCATCATCTATATGTATCACATCTTCTTAACCCATTCATTTGTCTATGGACATTTAGGTTATTTCCATGTTTCGGCTATTGTTAATAGTTTTGCTATGAACATAGAGTTGCATGTGTCTTTTTGATTTATAGTTTTCCCCATATATATGCCCAGAAATGGGATTACTGGATTATAAGATAATTCTGTTTTTAGTTTTCTGAGGAATCTCCATACTGTTTTCCATAATGCCTGCAACAACTGATAATCCCACCAGCAGTGTAGGAGGGTTCTCTTTACTCCATTCCCCCATGCTGCTAAGTCGCTTCAGTCATGTCTGACTCTGCGCGACCCCATAGACGGAAGCTCACCAGGCTCCCCTGTCCCTGGGATTCTCCAGGCAAGAATACTGGAGTGGGTTGCCATTTCCTTCTCCAATGCATGAAAGTGAAAAGTCAAAGTGAAGTCGCTCAGTCGTGTCCGACTCTTAGCGACCCCATGGACTAAAGCCTACCAGGCTCCTCCGTCCATGGGATTTTCCAGGCAAAAGTACTGGGGTGGGGTGCCATTGCCATTCCCCCATAGCCACTGTTATTTTAATGCTGGCCATTGTCACTGGTGTGAGGTGATACCAGATTGTAGTTTTGATTTGCATTTCTCCAATAATTCACAATGGTGAGCTTCTTTTGGCCATCTGTGTCTGTCCTTTGGAGAAATGTCTATTTAGTTCTGCCTATTTTTTGATTGGATTTTTGTTGTTGTTGAGTTGTATGAGCTGTTTGTATATTTTGGGAATTAAGCCCTTGTTGGTCACATCATTTGTAGTATCTTCTTCCATTCTGTAAGTTGTCTCTTCATTATGTTTATGGTTTCCTTTAACATAAAAGCTTGTAAGTTTGATTAGGTCCTATTTGTTTACTTTTTTTTAATTAAAAATAATTATTTGTTTATGGCTGTGCTGGCTCTTTGTTGGTGGAGCTTTCTCTCTAGTTGTGATGAGCAGGGGCTTCTCGCTAGTTGCAGTGTGGGCTCCTCATTTCAGTGGCTCCTCTTGAGCAGAGCACCGGCTCTAGGGTGTGTGGGCTCAGTAGTTGAGGCTTCTGGGCCCCAGAGCACAGACCTGGTAGTTGTGGTCCATGGACTGAGTTTCTCCATGGCACGTGGGACCCTCCTGGACCAGGGATCGAAACCATGTCTCCTGCATTGGCACACGGATTCTTTACCAGTGAGACACCAGGAAAGCCCTTTTTGTATATTTTTGCTTATATTTCTATTGCCTTAGGAGACTGACCTTGGAGAAGGCAATGGCACCCCACTCCAGTACTCTTGCCTGGAAACTCCCACCAGGTGGAGGAGCCTGGTAGGCTGCAGTCCATGGGGTTGCTAAGAGTCAGACATGACTGAGTGACTTCACTTTCACTTTTCACGTTTCACTTTCATGTATTGGAGAAGGAAGTGGCAACCCACTCCAGTGTTCTTGCCTGGAGAATCCCAGGGACGGGGGAGCCTGGTGAGCTGCCATCTATGGGGTCACACAGAGTCGGACACGACTGAAGTGACTTAGCAGTAGCAGGAGACTGACCTAAGAAAACATTGGTATAATTTATGTCAGAAAATGTGCCTCTAATCTCTTCTAGCAGCTTTATGGTGTCACATTTTAGGATTAAGTCGTTAAGCCATTTAGAGTTTATTTTTGTGCATGGTGGGAGGGTGTGTTCCAACATCATTGATTTGCAGTCCTGTGTCTCTGTCCTTGTGTCTTAGTCTCCACTTCATCTAAGCACATCGGTCAGATTAGGTCCAGTATAATTAAGGGTAATGATTAACTCTTTAAAGTCCCTATCATCAAATTCTAAGGAACTGATGATTAAAGTGTCAAGTGAATCTGAGAAATAGCCAAGTGAAGAGATTTCAGCAGAGTCCAGTGTGTGAGAGGGAGATGTGTGAGGAGCTCTGAGCTCTGGACATGAGGAGCTGGGATTCCACATCCACTAAACTGGGGTCATTAGTCTTTGATGGGACATGTCTGAGTGTAAAATGTGCTGAGTGTTGGGGTGATGAAAGAGTTGTGGAGATGGATGGCGATGATGGCTGCACAACTATGTGAATGTACTTAGTGCCACTGGGCTACATGTTTAAAATTGTTAAAATGGTAAATTTCGTGTTATATATATTGTAACACTTATACAAACCTGCATAGTAGCACTGAATCTTTGAGAACGTGAGAGAACAGGGCAGATGACACATGGTGTGGCCTCCAGTTCTCTGATCTGTCCTCCCACCTTCTCCTTTTCATGACTTGATGAATTTTTCATTAGAGAAGTGCCTGTGTCTTGTCATGAGTTCAGTGACAGGAGCTAGTGCTGTGACAGCAATTCCCTACCCCCACCCTCCTGGCATCCTGAGTATCTCAGCCTCTTTATTCCCAGGACTGGACCTTGAACTCACAACTGTGTGTCATCCCATCTTGTGAGCATCTGCACAAGTTCCCCATCAGGGCAGGAACAGATGCTACTGGCTGTTGCATCCATGTCCCAGGGGAAGGCAATTGGTGTGAAGTACAGTGTGCTGATTACAGAAGTTCTCCTGAGTTCTTTTTTGATCAGAGGAGATATTTACAAAATCCTCTCAAATATTTTGGGTGTACCACTTTGGATACATACTTGAGAGAAGCAGGCTTAAGACAGTTGTTTGCTAATCAGAAACATTCTCTAGGGTGATTTAAAGCAAAAGCAGAGAGCATGAAAGAAATTTAGGAAATCACTCAGCAGCAACTGGAGAGTGTTCTCAAGCTAGAGAATTGGATGGAACAATATGCTGTGAGAGATGGTGGTCATTTGGAAGCTTAGTCATGTGAAGGGTTCTGTATTAAAAGTGAACGAATCACACTTCTACTTACAATGAACAGATTCCTTCAGTCATGAAGGAAGGTCATTAAGGTTTGTGAGTTTTACAATTTATGCTGTGAATACTAAATGGGTTCTGTCACCCACAGAAGGTGAGGGGCCTTGGGTGAACTGATGCTGTCTCACCTGTGGATCCTGTCCTGGTTCACCCCCACATCCCAGACCCCCGCCTCCTGCATTATCAAGTCTTCGGGTCTGTCCTGATCAGACTCCCACGCCGTTGTCTACACAGCTCACTCTCCTGCTCCAGCCCTTCTCAGACCCCTCTTCACATTCAGGGAGCAGCTCCAGGTCCTCAGACAGAGAACAGGCTTCCTTGCCTCTTGCCCCCCTCAGCCTTTCCGGCTCCACCCCCACTCAGTGTCTGGCTGTGTAGGCTCTGTGGAGTCCTTTCTCACCCCATCTGTCTGTGCACACTGGTCCCTCTGTCCCAGAGCCAGGAGCAGTGTGCAGGATCCAGAAGGAAGGTGGCCCTGCCGTTCCCTCCAGCTCCTCCAGGGGGCGCCCGTGCCCTCCGTGGGTGCACTTGAGCATTTATGAGCAGCCCCCCCCCCCCGCCACTGGCACCCCACTCCAGTTCTCTTGCCTGGAGAATCCTATGGGTGGAAGAGCCTGGTGGGCTGCAGTCCATGGGGTCATGAAGAGTCAGACACGACTGAGCGACTTCACTTTCACTTTTCACTTTCACCCATTGGAGAAGGAAATGGCAACCCACTCCAGTGTTCTTGACTGGAGAATCCCAGGGACGGTGGAGCCTGGTGGGCTGCCGTCTATGGGGTTGCACAGAGTCGGACATGACTGAAGTGATTTAGCAGCAGCAGCAGTAGCAGCCACCTGACCCCAAGCTGTGAATGCAGGAAGGTGCTTTAACCCAGTGTGTTCTGTCCCAGGACCCGTGCACTTGCTGTGTCTTCTTCCAGGATGTTTCCCCAGAGAGTCTCAGGGCTCCCGTGTCTCCCCAGAAAAGTGAAAGTCGCTCAGTCATGTCCGACTCTTTGTGACTTCACGGACTATACAGTCCATGGAATTCTCCAGGCCAGAATACTGAAGGGGGTGGCCTTTCCCTTCTCCAAGGAATCTTCCCAACCCAGGGATCAAATCCAGGTCTCTTGCATTGTAGGTGGATTCTTTAGCAGCTGAGCCACAGGGGAATCCCAGCAATACTGGAGTGGGTAGTCTATCCCTTCTACAGCATATCTTCCCGACCCAGGAATTAAACTAGGGTCACCTGCATTGCAGGCAGATTCTTTACCAGCTGAGCTGTCAGGGACCAGCCCTTATATAGGATTATATGTGGGATTATAGGATTAATACAGCCTTTATATAGGAATAACAGTCAAACAACTGGTTGCTGCTCAGTAATTTCTATGTCATGACTTGGAAATCTTTACTCTAAAAACTTGGAAAACAGCTGTTGGTGCCTCCTTCACTGGACTACTTTTTAGAATTTTTTCAGTTCAGTTTAGTCACACAGTCATGTCCAACTCTTTGCGACCCCATGAGCTGTAGCATACCAGGCCTCCCTGTCCATCACCAACTCCCAGAGTCTACCCAAACCCATGTCCATCGAGTTGGTGATGGCATCCAGCCATCTCATCCTCTGTAGTTCCCTTCTCCGCCTACGCTCAATCTTTCCCAGCATCAAGGTCTTTTCAAATGAGTCAGTTCTTTGCATCAGGTGGCCAAAGTATTGGAGTTTCAGCTTCAACATCAGTCCTTCCAGTGAATACCCAGGACTGATTTCCTTTAGGATGGACTGGTTGGATCTCCTTGCAGTCCAAGGGACTCTCAAGAGTCTTCTCCAACACCACAGTTCAAAAGCATCAGTTCTTTGGCTCTCAGCTTTCTTCACCATCCAACTCTCACATCCATACATGACCACTGGAAAAACCATAGCTTTGACTAGACAGACCTTTGTTGGCAAACTAATGTCTCTGCTTTTGAATATGCTATCTAGGTTGGTCATAACTTTCCTTCCAAGGAGTAAGCGTCTTTTAATTTCATGGCTGCAATCACCATCTGCAGTGATTTTGGAACCCCAAAAATAAAGTCTGACACTGTTTCCACTGTTTCCCCATCTATTTCCCATGAAGTGATGGGACCAGATGCCATGATCTTAGTTTTCTGAATGTTGAGCTTTAAGCCAACTTTTTCAATCTCCACTTTCACTTTCATCAAGAGGCTTTTTAGTTCCTCTTCACTTTCTGCCATAAGGGTAGTGTCATCTGCATATCTGAGGTTATTGATATTTCTCCTGGCCATCTTGATTCCAGCTTGTGCTTCTTCCAGCCCAGCGTTTCTCATGATGTACTCTGTATAGAAGTTAAATAAGCAGGGTGACAGTATACAGCCTTGATGTACTCCTTTTCCTATTTGGAACCAGTCTGTTGTTCCATGTCCAGTTCTAACTGTTGCTTCCTGACCTGCATATAGGTTTCTCAAGAGGCAGGTCAGGTGGTCTGGTATTCCCATCTCTTTCAGAATTTTCCACAGTTTATTGTGATCCACACATTCAAAGGCTTTGGCATAGTCAATAAAGCAGAAATAGATGTTTTTCTGGAACTCTCTTGCTTTTTCCATGATCCAGCGGATGTTGGCAATTTGATCTCTGGTTCCTCTGCCTTTTCTAAAACCAGCTTGAACATCAATTAGATGGTGTATAAACCTGTGAAATTCTCTATGCGGGGATACTTTGTTAATATAGACCCTCAGTCTATAACTTAAACCTGTCTCCATTTCCTGTTTTATAACATTCCATATTTTCATATATAAAATTCACTAATATGTTACCAGAATTTCATAGATTTTTTTCTCCCTTTTTCTTCCTTTCTTCCTCTTTGTCTTTTGAAGGGCATGTACAGAGATTTGCCCTAACTAATATCCCCATACTTCACATCCACCAATTACCATGCTTCACATCCACCAATTACCAGCATTCCCCACCAGAGTGATGTGTTGGCAACATCTAATGAATCTACACTGACACATCATGTCCACCAAGCTCCATGGTTTACCTTAGGGTTCACTCTTGGTGTACATTCTTTGAGGTTGGACAAATGTGCAATGACATTTCCATCATTTTGGTATCATATATAGTATTTTCTTTCTCCTTAAAAATCCTCTGTGCTCCACTTATTCATCCCTCACCCTTTCCAACACCTGCTAGCAACTATTGATCTTTTCATTGTCTTCCTGGTTTTGCCTGTGTGACGATACAATGTAGTGAGACTTACGCACTGTGTAGCCTTCTCAGACTGGCTTCTTTCCCTTAGTGATAAGTGTTTAAGTTTCTTGCATGTGGTGTCCTAATTTGGTAGCTCATTACTTTTTAGTGCTGAATAATAGTACATATATGGATGAACCAATTTATTTCTCCATTCATTTATTGAAGATCACTTGGTAAATTCCAAATACTGTGAAATATGATTTAATGTTGGAGAATGAAATGGCAACCCACTCCAGTATCCTTGCCTTAAAAATCCCATGGACAGAGGAGGCTGGCAGTTTGAAGTTCATGGAGTCACAAAAGAGCTGGACACGACTTACTAAGGAACAACAATAATAACTTATTTAAATGTATTATAGGTATTCCATTAACTAAAAAGAAACTATTTCTTTCCCTTCAAAATTAAACATATAATCAACAGACTTACTTCCCATGAGCATCCAAACCAGACTGAACAGCAACCTCCTTTCTTCTACTTCCATGCTCTGTTCATCTTGTATTAATTGCATGGTCAGTAATATCATCATGTTAATTATATCCATTTTCTATTCATTTATTTTAAGAAAACCAGGAAAATGTATTAAAACACCCAAATGAATCTACCAGTAAGTGCCATTGTAAGCAGAGATGGCTGTTTTCTGGAAACTGACCAAGTAGACTGATGGGCAGAGATGGGTGGCAATGCTTGATAGCTGAAGGATGAAATTCTAAATGTGAGATAAGAAAAGTGGTTTCAGGATAGCAGAGTAATGGTTACAGTCTTGTAGGACATACAGAGGTGTGGTAGAAATAGCCTCTGTGGCTGTTTTGATTAACAAGTGAAGACTTAAGTTTCATGGCTGCTGAAAAATGGTAAGTGATGTGCATATACACATATCATTGTTGGTGAGAGGGGTGAAAACTTTTGGTCCAGAATTTGGTATGAATCTAGAGAGAGTGGCATCTCTTGTGGGATACAAGAGAGCTATACTTCCTTGTTGGATTCTGAACTATGTATGGATACATAACATGGGGTTAAATGTATCATTACAGAACAGCTCCTTTGAAGAGGTGGCACCTCAGGCTTTCTGACCGAAACCGTCATCTTTGGGCCAAAGGCCAGCTCGCCCTTTCCCACTTGCTTCTTATTTAGAGTTACCACCCTATCTTCTGTCCACAGAGCTATAAAGTGAAGCCCATGTCTAATTTTAAATTTTATAATAACCATGTTAAAAATGAAAAAGGAACTAGTGGAATTGATATTAGGACGATGTTTTTAAACCTTCGTGTCCAAATAATATTACTTAAGCACTTAATCAAATATAAAGTATTATTAGTGAGACCAACAAGTATTTTATACTGTCTTTGAAATCCACTGTGTCTTTTACACATACAAGACATCTCATTTGGACCTGAATACATTTCAAGTTTCAAAACCCACATGTGGATCATGCTCCCATAAAAGCTGAACCATAAGGAAGGCTGAGCACCGAAGAACTGATGCTTTCCAAGTGCGGTGCTGGAGAAGACTCTTGACAGTCTGTTGGACTGCAAGGAGGTCAGACCAGTCAATCCTAAGATTATCAACCCTTTATGTTCACTGGAAGGACTGATGCTGAAGTTGAAGCTCTAATACTTTGGCCACCTGATAGGAAAAGCTAACTCACTTTCCCAGACCCTGATGCTGGGAAAGGTTGCGGGCCAAAGGAGAATGGAGCAGCTGAGGATGAGATGATCAGGCACCATCACCGACTCAGTGGCCATGAACTTGAGCAAACTCCCGGAGCTAATGGAGGACAGAGGACCTGGAGTGGTGCAGTCCGTGGGGTCACAAAGAGTCAGACGTGGCTTAGCGACTGAACCAAAGCAACCACAAATTGGTAAACCCACAGTATCCAGTATTAGTTAGGACTTAAAAATTTTTTCTTTTTAGCATTCTTGAAATATCTCATGTTAAAAAGAGAGGGAAATTTTACTAATCATTTAGCAATAGGTATAAAGACATTAGCAAACCAAAGCACCTTCTGACAGAAACATTCATATCTTCGGCTGTCATTCTTTGGGCAAGTTGGAGAAGAGGAATCTAAGTTGCCTAAATCATATGTCCAAACTCATCCTTATTATTCCTAGTAGAGGCCCTCAGATCCTTATTTAAAACCTATTCATTCTTAACTTACAGAGCATCTTAAAAGTAGTAAAAAGTAAAATGCTGGCAGAGAAGCAGAGGAGAAATGTAGATATGAAAGTGTTAAAGGATAAATGGTGTGGTTGCTATTAAGTGTATGTATATACACGTCTGGAAAAACCTAGACAGTGTACTAAAAGAGTCAGAGATGTCACTTTGCCCACAAAGGTCGCTGTATGATCGAAGCTATAGTTTTTCCAGGAGTCATGAGTTTAAGTGATTTTGGACCATACAGAAGGCTGAACACTGAAGAATTGATGCTTTCCAATTGTGGTGTTGGAGAAGACTCGTGAGACTCCCTTGGACTGCAAGGAGATCAAACTGGTCAATCATAAAGGATATCAACCCTAAATATTCACTGGGAGGACTGATGCTGAAGATGAAGATCCGATACCTTGGCCACCTGATTGAAGAGCCAACTCACTGGAAAAGACCCTGATGCTGGGAAGGATTGAGGGCAGGAGGAGAAGATAGTGACAGAGGATGAGATGGTTGGATGATGTCACTGCTCAATGGACATGAGTTTGAGGAAAATGAAGCAGATAGTGAAGGACAGGAAAGCCTGGGGTGCTGCAGTCCATGGGGTCACAAGGAGTCAAACAAGACTTAGCCACCGAACACCAACAGCACCAAATGTAAATAAGTAAATCCATAAATCTTATACCTGTGCTACATTAGGCTGTTAGCATATTGTTCCAAATGGCACAATACATTATGATGGTAAGGATACCAAATAATCAATAACAATTGTTATGTTCTGCATACTCTAAGAATGGAGGTACATCAGTAACACATTTTAGAAAAAAGCCAAGCAAAAAAGTCAAGTTTTGTGTTAATATTAAGACATAATGGACTTCATTTCTGTTGTCCACATTATAATGAAACCCTTTGGACAAAGCGTGACTCCAAGGATGGGAATTGCAGACCCAGTACACGCTGTAAGCTCTGTGAAGGTAGGACACACACATTTCATTTAGATGCAATTTGCTGCTTTTGTACCTACAGCTTCCCTGAGAGTGCAGTGGCAAGTAGACTGTCTAAGCAGAATGAAGGGTAGTCTGTTTTTGGAAAACAAAAAAGAATCCTAAATTTCTTTATGTAGAGAAAGAGTTCTTCAGGTTTTAAAGGCCTGAGTGTTCTATAAGACATCTATGCATATCCAAAACAGAGACTAAATATTAATAGTCAGGCACTGCTAGTGAATTGAAAACCCAACTTTGTTTGTTCATTAACTTTTGGCCACAGTGGGCCTTTGTTGCTTTGTGCTGGCTCTTTTCTGCTTGCGGGGATCGGGGGCTACTCTTTGTTGCCTTATGTAGGCTTCTCCTTGCAGGGGCTCTTCTTGTTGCCTTTCCTGCTGGGCAGCACAGGCCATAGGCATGTGGACTTCAGTTGTTGCACTACCCAGGCTCAGCAGTTGTGGTTCACGGGCTCAAGAGTGAGGGCTTAGTGGTTGCGGTGCAGGGACTTAGTTGCTTGTCGGCATGTACAATTTTCCCAGTCCGGGTATTGAACCTGTGTCCTCTGCACTGGCAAGCAGATTTCTATCCACCGTGCCACTAGGGAAATCTGCAAATTAATCTTATAAGTGTATTTCTTAGCTAAATGGAAAGTCACATTTAATAAATCCAGAAATAGAGTTTGATGAAGGAGAAATGGCCCACAGAGCATGATTTGCAAGGGACGGAAAGGAGATTATGAGGATAATTTTGGTAGTGTTTTATAAATTCTTTTTAAAAATTGACAAGAGCAAGGTTAAGTTTGGCCTTCTAGTTTTCTTGATTGTGTTGAAGAAAGCTGTGGCTCTAATCAGATCTTGTATAAGCCCATGAAATTCTCTAAGGGGTTGATGGGATATTTTGTTAATATAGACCCTCAGTCTGTGACTTAAAAAATTTTCTTCTCCATATCCTATAATGTAACACTTCACATTTTGCATATATAAACTTCACCAATATATTACCAGCATTTCATAGATTGTTTTTTCGCTTTTCCTTCTTTTGTGTGTTCTTTTCTTTGAGGGGCTGTGCAGAGTTTTCCCCTAATCCATGTCCCCACATGCCACAGCCACCGATTACCAGCGTCCCCCACGAGACTGAGAGATCGGCTACATCTAGTTAATCTACACTGACTCGTCAATGTCCCCCAAACACCGTGGTTTACATTAGGGTTCCCTCTTGGTGTTGTGCATTCTATGAGGCTGGACAAATGTACAATAACATTACCATAATTTTTGTATTATACAGAACATTTTCTTTGTCCCAGAGGAAGAAGGATCCTCTGTGTTCCATGTATTCATCTCTCAGCCCCACCACCCCCTGCTGGCAACTATGGATCTTTCCATTGTCTCCACAGTTTCGCCTATTGACGATGTCATACAGATAGAAATACATACACCACATGGCTGTATCAAATGGGCTTCCTTCACTTGGTAATAGCATTTAGGTTTCCTCCTATTGGTTTTCTGACTTCACAGCTCATTTCTTTTTAGTGTGGAATAATAGTCCATATCTGGATAGACCAGTTTATTTTTCTCCATTTACTTACTGGCTATCATCTTGGTCACTTCAAAATTTTGTCAAATATGGTTAAATGTGCTATCGGCAGTCCATGGATTAAAAAAAACAAAAAAACAGAAACAAACTGTTTCCCTTCAAAGTTAAACATATAGTCAACAGGCTTACTTCCCATGAGCATCCAAACCAGACTGAACAGCAACCTCCTTTCTTCTACTTCATGCTCTGTCCATCTTGTGTTAATTGCATGGTTGGTAATATCATCATGTAAATTTTATCCATCTTCTATTCATTTATTTTAAGGAAACCAGGAAAATGTATTAAAACACCCAAATGAATCTACTAATAAGTGCCGTTATAAGCAGAGATGGCTGTTTTCTGGAAACTGACCAAGTAGACTGATGGGCAGAGATGGGTGGCAATGCGTGATAGCTGAAGGATGAAATTCTAAATGTGAAATAAGATCAGTGGTTTCAGGATAGCAGAGTAATGGTTACAGTCCTGTAGGACATACAGAGATGTGGTAGAAATAGCCTCTGTGGCTGTTTTAACAAGTGAAGATCTAAGTTTCATGGCTGCTGAAAAATGCTAAGTGAAATGTGCATATACACATATCATTGTTGGTGAGAGGGGTGAAAACTTTTGGTCCAGAATTTGGTATGAATCTAGAGAGAGTGGCATCTCTTGTGGGATACAAGCAAGCTATTCTACCTTGTTGGATTCTGAACTGTGTATGGATACATAGAAAGTGAAAGTGAAGTCGCTCAGTCGTGTCCGACTCTTTGCGACCTCATGGACTGTAGCCCACCAGGCTCCTCCGTCCATGGGATTTTCCAGGCAAGAATACTGGAGTGGGTTGCCATTTCCTTCTCCAGGGGATCTTCCTGACCCAGAGATCGAACCCAGGTCTCCTGCATTGCAAGCAGACGCTTTAACCTCTGAGCCACCAGGGAAGCCCAAACATGGGGTTGAATGTATCATTATAGAACAGCTCCTTTGATGAAGTTAGACCTGAGACTTTCTGACTAGAACTAATATGTTGGGACCCAAGGCAAGTTACCCTTCCCAGTTGCTTCTTATCTAATGTTGGTACCCTCGTTTTGTTGTTAGAACCTTAATATATACATAGAATTGTATATTTATAATTTTCTAGTGAAAAATAAATTGAACCACATTTGAGATTAAAAAATTTAGTAGTTGGGAGGAGCAAGGAAAGACGGGAGAACCCCAAACAAAGAAAGAGGAACCAAAACACTCGAATGCCGCAGAGGAACAGACAGAGGCGATGGGGGGGAGGAGGGGGGGGGGAGGAGGCCGCCGGGCGAGACGACGCGCACACCAAAGCGCCACAGACACCACAGACAGGAAGGGGGAGGGGGGGCCCGGGAGGGGAGAGGGGGAAGCAGAGGGAAGAGAGGAGAGGGGACCGCGGGGAGCGGAGGGGCCAGCGAGGGGAGAGGGCGAGCACCGCGCCGGAACCGCTCGGATTGGGCGCAGACAGTCTGTGCTTGAGGTTTCTGAGTGCCTGACCTGCGTTGATTGTGTTTCGCTGTCGGGAGTCAGTTGAGACTGGTGTGTGGACTTTGGGGAGGCCGCGCTGGGTTCCACACAGAGGAGTGGTTTGGGTGGAGAGCTGGGGGGGGGATATAGAGTCACACTGGGGCGTGTGGAGGGGTAGGGAGGGAAGGCCTAGACCCGCTCACGTAGGAGTCAGAGGAGTAGGTGTCCATGGAGGCCCTCAGTTCGATCAGAGAGTCCTCAGTACAGACACCCAAGACACTTGTCAAAAGAGTAGCGCAGGCGGGTAGGATCAGCTAGAGGGGGGGGAGGTGTGGGCCAGCCTGATTGCTAGCAGGACATGGACAGCCACAATGCAAGTTGAGAGGCTCCTCCTTAGACCCAGAGCTATAGTGGGAGACTCACACTCATTTGTGGTGAGGTTACTAGTATGAGAGTAAAAAAAAGATTTGCTCACTCTTGATTTTGACTTTTGTGTTTGTACCACTTTGGTAGTAGGGAGGAAGAGGTGAAATGTGATCCTGTCCTATATATATGTGTAAGATAGATTTACCATACAAACCAGATGTGCGAGCACCAACTGACTTTTTGTTTTCTGAACTTCTTGAGAACAACCTCCTAATATAAGATGAACTCACCATGATTAAGTGTTCTGTGTTAAAACAGAAAGCCATGTTAGAAAACAATACTCCTCCCCACCATCACTCCCCTTCTTTCTTCCCATTTCCCTCCCACCTTATTGCTCCTTTCCTTTGTCCATTTCCCCTGCAAAAAAAAAAAAAAAAAAAAAAAAAAATTTTTAGTACCTGTATTCAAACACACACAAAAAAACAAAATTTAAACTTATTAGTGTTTAAACCAACATGTGCAAAATTATATTATTTTCCATGTATTCAGTGTAAACGTCACTGAGATCAGGAAATGTTGTATACTGTCTTCAAAAGCTCTTTGTGTTTTACCATTATTACACAGCTCAGTTTTCAGTAGACATACTTCAAGTGGTCAGCATCCTATTGTGAGTAGTGCTCCTGTGTTCAATAAAGGAGAGTTTATTGTATGAACTGGATATGGAACAACAGACTGGTTCCAAATAGGAAAAGGAGTACATCAAGGCTGTATATTGTCATCCTGCTTATTTAACTTCTATGCAGAGTACATCATGAGAAACACTGGGCTGCAAGAAGCCAAGCTGGAATCAAGATTGCTGGGAGAAATATTAATAACCTCAGATATGCAGATGACACTACCCTTATGGCAGAAAGCGAAGAGGAACTAAAAAGCCTCTTGATGAAAGTGAAAGAGGAGAGTGAAAAAAATTGGTTTAACAAAGCTCAACATTCAGAAAACTAAGATCATGGCATCTGATCCCATCACTTTATGGGAAATAGATGGGGAAACAGTGGAAACAGTGTCAGACTTTATTTTTTTGGGCCCCAAAATCACTGCAGATGGTGACTGCAGCCATGAAATTAAAAGACACTTACTCCTTGGAAGAAAAGTTATGACCAACCTAGATAGCAAATTCAAAAGCAGAGACATTACGTTTGCCAACAAAGGTCCATCTAGTCAAGGCTATGGTTTTTCCAGTGGTCATGTATGGATGTGAGAGTTGGACTGTGAAGAAAGCTGAGCCCCAAAGGATTGATGCTTTTGAACTGTTGTGTTGGAGAAGACTCTTGAGAGTCCCTTGGACTGCAAGGAGATCCAACCAATATACCCTAAAGGAGATCAGTCCTGGGTGTTCATTGGAAGGACTGATGTTGAAGCTGAAACTCCAGTACTTTGGCCACCTGATGCAGAGAGTTGACTCTTTGGAAAAGACTCTGATGGTGGGAAGGATTGGGGACAGGAGGAGAAGAGGATGACAGAGGATGAGATGGCTGGATGCCATCACCAACTCGATGGACATGGGTTTGGGTAGACTCTGGGAGTTGGTGATGGACAGGGAGGCCTGGTGTGCTGCAGTTCATGGGTTTGCAAAGAGTCAGACATGACTGAGTGACTGAACTGAACTGAAACTCATTCAATAAATTTATGAAATATAAACTATATTATATATTGTATCGATTTTGTAAGTTTTTAAAATATAAATTATTATAGTTAGGATATTTATGAGTGCAAGCAAAGGACCATATTTTTCAGCTCTTAGAAGGACATTTCTGTTAGGTGTCTTAATTAGGCCTCCCATGAACTCTGAGACAAGGATTTGAGTGAATGTAGGTAATTTAGAAGTAATCCCAGGAAACATTTGTAGGAAGTGGAGAAGTGAGACCGAGAATGATATTAAATCAATAAAAAGTGTGTTAACAAAACAGTTACTGTTTGGGTTACTAGACTCCATCCTGCGGGGTCACCCTGGGAGACAGAATTGTTCCAACTGACAGGCAAAGGCACTGGGGTGTTTATCTACCCACTCCCCATCCATCATTGTTTGAGGGTTGAATCCAGGGGTTCTGGCTTATCTTGCGTATGTCCCCAGTATGCTCCCACAGGCAGAAAAAGGCCCTTCAGCAGAGAGCTGCAGGTAAGCAGTGAGTTGCCTGAATTTTGAATGAATGTCAGAGGACATGAGCTGGGAATTGACAGTTTCTGCTCCAGCTTCTTCTTCTGCTCCAGGTCACACCAGCCAATGAGGGATCCCCTTAGCCTCAGGAGCCCCAGGGACCTGATGCCACCAAGAGTCTCTGTTACACCACTTGTCCTGTTCACTTATATATCCCTTGCTCCTGGAACAGTTGTTGGCACACATTAGATGTTTAATAAATAGCCATGACTGTATGACTTTCCCTTGAGTACCTGCTTTATTCTTTCAGGCATCTCCACATAAATGGGGCACATGGCTACCAGCAGCATTTGGTCATATCCTTATAACTCTCTCATTAGAAATGAAAGAGAGCCCTTTCCCTTTCTAACTTCAGGAAAAGAAACAAAGATTCTCAAGGAGGAAAGCAAGTTAGTCTGATGTGGGCCATGAGGTTATTTCTGTGCCAAACCCTCTGGACAAGAACATGGTGTATTATGATTGGCTATATTTGATTTGAGGTCTGACTCTTGAGCTTACAGAGGTGGACAGATTGATTGAAATTGCAGTAACAAAGAAATTGTTGCCATATTCAGAACTGTGGATATTCACTGGAGTATATTTAAATTCTGAATGTCATCTCTCCTATGTGCCTTGGTAGAAAAATGCTTGAGGACCAGCACTGTCTTAACTGAAACATTTTATTAATATTACCACTCGTATACCTGGGCTTTCTAGGTGGCTTGGTGGTAAAGAGTCTGCTTGCTAATGCAGGAGACTTAGGAGACAGGGGTTCAGTCCCTGGGTTGGGAAGATCTCCTGGAGAAGGAAACGGCAACCAACTCCAGTATTCTTGCCTGGAAAATCCCATGGACAGAGGAGCCTGGTGGGGTACAGTTCATGTAGTTGCAAAGAGTTGGACATGACTGTAAACCTACTTTAGATTTAACATGCTTTTTTGACTTTTTGACAGGATCCTTTAGACCATTTAATAATTTATAGATTGCACATATACAAATTTGTATCACGTGTCCCTGAAGTTTGTTTGGGAAGGAATTATCAAGTCTAACAAGACTGAATCTCTCCTTAGAAGCTGTCTCATCATCCTCACTAGAGTCAGTGTTTGCCTTCACTAACTCAGCATAATGTTTTCAGTGTTCATCCATGTTGTGGCATACATCAGGATGTCTATCTTGCCAAATAATATTCCATTGCATGTAATATCACATTTTATTTATCCACTCACCAGTTGATGTACACATGGTTCTGCACACCCCTAGTATACTTTTTGACTTTTTTTTTTTTTTTTTTTTAATAATGCTACTATGACTTTGGGATAATTTAAGTGGTGTGGCCATTAGGCTGTCCTTGAAGATAAGAAACTTGCACTCCTGCTTGTTGTCTCGTTTCTTGTGGCACGAGTTAAACTAACTCTTTAGCCCATGTTACTCGATATAATTTCTTTTCCAGAGAAAGAATGTTAGGTGTTTTGAAATAAAACTTATGGCAATTTTCTAAAGGCTATCAATTGTATATAAAATGATGGTAACCTGCTGAGTTGTTGTCTGTATCTGCAGTGTTCTGTGTACAGAAGCTATTTGACCAGGATAGACTGAGTGACTTCACTTTCACTTTTCACTTTTAAGCATTGGAGAAGGAAATGGCAACCCACTCCAGTGTTCTTGCCTAGAGTATCCCAGGGACAGGGGAGCCTGGTGGGCTGCCGTCTATGGGGTCGCACAGAGTCGGACACGACTGAAGCGACTTAGCAGCAGCAGCAGCAGCAGCTCAGTTTATATTTACTTGAAAGAAAGTGAGTTAACAGAAAAACTCTTTAAGTAGGTTAACTCGTATTACAATTCTGTGTACATTCAGTGAAAGATTTCAACTCTTCATTGACAGCTTAGAAGTTGCTTTAGAAGCTAAGTCAGTAGCAGCTTACCTGTTTGTTTCAGTTGATGTTTTTGTACTCTCTATATCCATTTGAATTCGTTCACTTTGGATGTTTTATCAGAGAAGGCAATGGCACCCCACTCCAGTACTCTTGCCTGGAAAATTCCACGGACGGAGGAGCCTGGTAGGCTGCAGTCCATGGGGTCGCTAAGAGTCGGACACGACTGAGTGACTTCACTTTCACTTCACTTTCACTATGACTTTGTATCAAGGTTTTTGTATAGACATAGGTTTTCATTTATCTTGGGTAGAAAACTAGGAGTAGTATTCCTAGTTTATGTGGTACCTTTGTGGCTATACTATTTTACATTCCTACCAGTGATGTATGAGGGTTCCATTTCTCTATATCCTTTCTACTTGCTATTGTCTTTTTAGTTATAGTACTGAACCATTTAAGATCAGTTGTTGTTCAGTCTCTCAGTCATGTCCAACTCTTTGTGAGTCCATGGACTGCATCACACCGGGCTTCCCTGTCTTTTACCATCTCCCAGAACTTGCTCCAACTCATATCCATTAAGTTGGTCCATTAACGTCAGTAAACAATTGCAGATACAGACCTTATGACATCGTCCTCATGTTTACAAGCTTATGCCTGGCCTAGTGGTAATGTACCTAGAAGGTCTTCATTTGTTCAATGAACAATAAAAAACAAACAAACAAAAACACACATTTTCTTGTATATTGCCTTAAAACCCAATGTTTTTTACAAAGTGTATTCACAATTTCTGAGGCTTACAATAACCCTGTAGGAAGTAGGAGAAATATGGGTTTCTCATTTTAGACCTGAGAAATTTAGATAACAAGCAAAACATCAAGATCTCTGGTCCCTGGCTTCATATACAGTCTTCTCTGTATAATTCAACACTGGTTCTCAATATCTCTACTAAAAAGCATATTAGTTAATGTTCAGAAAAAAATGCTAAGTTTCAAAAGATCTTAATTTAAAAAAGGACAAGAGAATGGACTGTGTATTTAGCAGTTTGGAGATGGCTAATTATGATCCTGAGATAGTAGTGGGGACTGGAGACAACAGTCTGGGGCAGTCTGACAAGGGAAGTCACTAAACTTCCATCTTCAGCAAGAAATTTCTTCATCTTTGAAGTAGAACTAGGGCTGGAAAAGGTAGGCAATGTCAAAGAGACCGTCAAAGAGAACTGTAAATCAGATGTGAGGACTGACTATAAAGGTTGTAGATTGTGTTATCTGAGAAAGAACTAGCATCAGAAAGCAGGTAATTGAAAAATTACAAATTTCAGCTCTCATTGTCTTCCTTTTTGTAACAGAAAATTTCAAACATGCATGAAATATCAAGAAAATAGTAAACCCCTATCATGTCCATTAATTTAAAATTATCAACATTTTGCCATTCTTATACATTTGACTTAAAAAGTACTTGAATACATTAAGGCCTTCCTCAAAAGCCATTTTCCTTCCAGCTTTATTGAGATATAATTGAGAGTCAAAAATTGTATATAGTTAAGTTGTAGTCTGATGACTAGATACATGTATATATTGTGAAATGTAATACTTCACACTTTATCCATTTCCCTTTTTTATTTTTTATGTTGAGAACACTTAAGATGTACTCTCTTAGAAAATTAAAAGCATGCAGTACTGTATTGTTAACTCCTGTACATCAGTTCTGTAGCACTTACTCATTTTTGAATGGCTGAAGCTAAAAGCCATAATTAATAACAATGTTTTAGCCAAGGTAGATGGGCAATTATCAAAGAATAATAAAGTGATCTTGTTATAAGCACCACAGACTTTGATCTTTCTTCATTTAGGGTGAAAGGGAAGGGAAGCTGCTGAGCTAGTAAGACAGCCACACAAACAACTAAAAATTTGAGTGAGAGCCCAAGATCTTATTCTTTCAGTTCTGAAGTCACTCATTCAAACAGCATATTCTAGACACTTTTCACACACACTGTCCATCCTCCAGTGAGACAGACCATGCTGGAATCTCATTTGAGTCTAAATTAGGATTCATCATTCACTTATTTGAAGACCTTGGACAAGTGCTGCCCTTGAGCCTCATTTTTATTATCTGTAAAGTAGTGATGATACTACTTTCTTGAATAGGGCATTGCTAGAGTTAAAAATGAGATAAGGCCCTCAGAAAAGCATACAACCTGTGCTCTAGAACATATGTCACTCTTATTCTGCCAGGCCCTGAGCTCATGATGAAAGAAATCATAAGGTGGCCTCTCTCTCCCCATGTTCTCCTTTCCCAATCCAAGAGGGCAGCAAAAACTCAGAGATCCCCCACACAATACAACATGTGAGATACCAAAAGCCTTTCCCAATAACTGCATGGATTCATCTTCCAAAATCATTTGAGCTTTTTTAACCTTCTGTTACTTTTCCTTAGGTGTTTGTAGCTCAACAAACAAACTGTGTTAAATCATGCTGTTGTTTGAGGTCAAATGCTTGGCCATAAATTGTGTATAACCCAAGGTTACTAAGCTGGAGGCAAAGTGAGGCCAAACAAACCAAAACATAGGAGTTCAGAGCAGACAAAGACTTACTGTAAGGGCCAAAGCAAGGAGTACAGGCAGCTCATGCTCAAAAGATCTGAACTCTCTGATGGATTTCAGGGGAGGCTCTTTAAAAGCACAGTGAGGGAGAGAGTCTAGGGTGTGTGACCAGCTACTGCTCTATTCTTTAATTGGTTGGTAACAAAGCTAGTGTCACAGGGTTTAGCATCATCAATCCTTAGGCTCCCGCCTGTCAGGGTTTTTGCAGTTAACTGCATCTGGTGAGCTTTTTAGCAAAACAACTCAAGATATGCATCAGACACTGTTACTAGGTTCTTCAGGGAGGAACTGTAGACTGTTACATGGCTGATCTACTGTTTAAATATTTTTTGATAATATGTTCACATTCTTTTAATCATTAATCCTGAGTTAGCCTTTTGTGACTCAGGGGAGGCCTGGGAGAGTAAAGCTTTTCTACAAGAGACAGGCAGAGGAAAAGGGTGTGGGGAGGCGCACATACCCTGGGAAAGGTGCTGCTCCACTAAAGTTCTCCCACAGTGCCCTTTTTTGGTACTGATGAGGGCAGCTTGCCCAGAGGTCGGGCTGCTATCTCCTTTTACCAGCTGCAGCGGAGGGTGGGGCGGGAGGGAGGTGCGCCGTGGTGGGGTGGGTGGCAAAGTCTATGCTCCCTCTGCACCTCCTCGGTGGGTGCCTGGGTTCACAGCAAGCACTTTGCTAGAGTCTGAAGTCAGGTGAGTAGATTGGGGCATCTGGGAGGACCCAATGTGGCGGGTAATTCACTTACCCACCTCTATCAGCTGCCCTCATGGCCTTGCCTTCCACCTGCGTGGCTCCTTGCAGTGTCCTCCCTAGCCTGGAGTTGGAGGGTTGTGGGGCGCTCCCATTACTCCCGCCCCGGGCACTCCTCAGCTGTGGCAGAGGCACATAGCGGGCGACCTGGTGGGAGGGCTCAGACAAGCAGCTGGCACTCCACTCCCAGAGACGTTGGTGGTTCTCAGTTCACACCAACCAGACTGGAGAGGCGGCCAGGTCTCCAACATCTCTGTCGGGCCCTACAGGAACAGCGGCAGCGATTGCAAGGCGAGCCACGACCCGCACCCGCACTCTCGGCCAGCAAGATGTTGCAGGTGTTCCCGGAGAGGAAGCCCAACCCGCTGCAGAGCGCGAACCTCTGCTCACGCCTGGTATTCTGGTGAGCACACTGCCTGAGCTGAGATGCGCTGCCGAACTTAAAGCTGCAGGCGCTTTTCTCGGGACCGAGGGTTGGGATGAGGAAGCGCTTTCTCTGCCCGGCTTCTTGCTTTTGGTGGAGCCCTCCCACACCGGCGGGGTGATTTGTACCTGGGCCTGGGTGCGCGCAGTGGGCGGGAACCTGACGGAGGTCAGGAGGGTGCCAGGGACCTAGTGACTGGGGCGCATCTCTTTCCACTCGAAGGCCCGCTAGCCTCCAGTGTCCGGGAGCGGGAGGCTGGGACACTGTCCTGGGAGAGTCACCGCCCAACTGGAGAAGGACTGGATCCCCACACTCCATCCTTAGCCGGCTTCCCCAATTACAGCTCTGGAGATCGCAGTTCTGAACTAAAGTTGCACTTGTTTACCCTCCAAGCAAGCAGCTTATGAACAGCTTCCTTTATCCAATTAGTGCCCTGGACTGTTGTCGGGGGAAGGCAATGGCACCCCACCCCAGTACTCTTGCCTGGAAAATCCCATGGACGGAGGATCCTGGTAGGCTCCAGTCCATGGGGTCGCTAAGAGTCGGACACGACTGAGCGACTTCACTTTCACTTCTCACTTTCATGCATTGGAGAAGGAAATGGCAACCCACTCCAGTGTTCTTGCCTGGAGAATCCCAGGGACAGGGGAGCCTGGTGAGCTTCCGTCTATGGGGTCGCACAGAGTCGGACACGACTGAAGCGACTTAGCAGCAGCAGCAGCAGCAGGACTGTTGTCACCTTCCAATAATATCCCCACCTTTTCCCATATTCCTTAGGTGACAGCTGAGTTCCAACTTTACCGGGCCCCTTCATCCCTGTGTCTATGACCATGTCTCCCTCTCTCCCTGTCTTCCGGTACACCTGTTACTGTACATCCTGGTATTTGGTTGGGGCAATTTTCATGTGGGTGAATAACGGTTATTTTGTATTTAACGAATGGGAACAGTATTCTTGAACACGTTTTGCTTTTGCCTGGGACACACAGCCATGACTGAAGAATGTATTTGACCAGCCCCTTTTCTTAATTTGGAGTGGGAAATGGCAACCCACTCCAGTGTTCTTGCCTGGAGAATCCCATGGACAGGGGAGCCTGTAAGGCTACAGTCCACGGGGTTGCAAAGAGACTGACACGACTGAGCATTTCCTTAATTGCTAGTATTTCTGCTTCCTCCTTTGAGGACAACCCTGGGGATGGGGTCCCTGAAGGCTGTGGGGTCTTATTTCTGACTGTTAGGGAAGTGGCACATGGTCTTGAAGCAGGTGGTCCTGCTACCTAGTTAGACCTCCTTCTCCTTGCCCCAGGACAGGCCAGTAAATTGGGAGAGGGGTTGTTTGGGCAAGGGTTAGTCACTCTATTTAGAAAGTCAGAAGTCTGAGTAGACTGAAAATTAATGTCCTAGAAAACCATCTTACCAAGGTCTGGACACTAGTTTCTTTTATAGAACAAAAAGGAGGGAAGTGAGGAGGTCAAGTAGAAGGGCCATTTGTTGTTGTTGAGTTGCTAAGTCATGTCTGACTCTTTTGTGACCCCATGGACTGTAGCCCGCCAGGCTCCTCTGTCCATGTGATTTCCCAGGCAAGAATACTGGTGAGGGTTGCCATTTCCTTCTCCACAGGATCTTCCCCACCCAGGGATCAAACCCACACTTTCTGCATTGGCAGGTGTTTTCTTTATCACTGAGCCACCTGGGAAACCCCCAAAGGTCCTAAGTTATTGCAAATATCTCCTGGTCCCCTCTGAGTGTGTTAATAGCTTTTGTCCTGCAGCCATTCATAGATGGTCTGGGTCAGGATGTTTCCTGTGAGCTAAACAAAGGTATTTTAGTTTAACATTAAGACTTGAGGGGCCATTATGTATACTTTGAGCTATAGACATCCCTTTCCTGATTAACTTGTAGCAAAATCAATAGAATACAAAGGTTAAAATAAAAGTGACAGGTCTAACATGGAATCCAATTTTTTCTTCCCTATTATAGTCCTGCCCTGGAGTCCTTTGTTCTTGAAAGCACTGAAGGTCCTTGAGCTGGGAGGAAACACAGATGGAAAAGGGCTCAGAGGTGAAACTCTTCTCCCACTCTCTTAGGCCATGCTGTGGGGCCTGCTGGGATTTTAGTTCCCCAACCAGGGATTGAACCCACACTCCCTGCAGTGGAAGTTCAGACTCTTAACCGTTGACCCACCAAGGAAGTCCCTGAAACTTCAGGTTTTCCATCTAGTAGCTGAGACTATTAACTAGGTGGGTCTCAGCCTTTAGGCTTTGATCACACTTGGGTGATTATTAGATTTTTTGTGCTGAGAACCCAATCTTTGCATCTTTCCTACATATTCTGATATTTCCTTTTTAAGAACTTTTCTCCTATGGCTATGGAGGCACTGGGAAGAAGTCCACCAATAGCCGCTTTGAAAACTATGGAGACAAGTTTGCAGAGAATGATGTAATTGGCTGCTTTGCGTGGCTCAGAGGATAAAGCGTCTGCCTGCAATGCACGAGACCCGGGTTAGATCCCTGAGTTGGGAAGATCCCCTGGAGAAGGAAATGGCAACCCATTCCAGTATTCTTGCCTAGAGAATCCCATGGACAGAGGAGCCTGGCGGGCTACAGTCCACGGGGTCATAAAGAGTCGGACACGACTGAGTGACTTCACACACAGGGGACCCCAGGGGGATGGGAGTTCCTATGCTTTTTTTCCATTGTGGTGTTCAGTTTGTGTAGCTGCATTTCTGGGTCATTTGGTGGCCCTTAAGGAAAGAGGGGCCTAGAGGGAGGAATATGGATACAGGTAACTTAAATGGTAACAAAGTAGGCAACTGTCTCCTTAACTTCAGGCAGTGCTGCAGCCAAAATTTTGGCTTTCTCTGCCTACTGATGCCAAATAAAAAAATATGGACACAGAGTTTGGAGGGAATAGAAAGATGGCTTTAAAAATCAGCCAGCAGAGGGGAGAACACAGCAGGCTAAGGCCTCAAGAGCCATGTACCCCCACCCCCGGGGAACCAAGAGACTTTATATAGCCTGGCTCTTGTGGTCTTAGGCTAAATGATAAAGTTCAGAGTAATGACGTTGTTGGGCTTCCAAGGTGGCGCAGTGGTAAAGAATCTGCCTGCCAATGCAGGAGATGCAAGACAGGTGGGTTTGATCCCTGGGTCAGGAAGATCCCCTAGAGTAGGAAATGGAAACCCACTCCACATTCCTGCCTGGAAAACTCCATGAACAGAGGAGCCTGATGGGCCATAGTCTATGGGTTTGCAAAGAATCAGACATGACTGAACAGACACAGCACAATGAAGTTTTTGCATTTTTTCTTCCTGCATTATTTCAAAACAATCATAGCTGGCATCAGGCAGCCTGGTAATTGGGGTCCACTTGTCTCCGGATTTTTGGCCTTCAGTCTTCTTTCTGAAATGCAAAAAAACTGTAAAGGGTAGTTTTCTGTAAGAGAGGTCAGGGAGAGGAAATACCAAGTGCAGGGTGTAATTTACCTAGTATTAGGGGGTGATAGGTTAGCTTCTGGTTACACTACAGGTTAGTAACGGTTAAAACTAGAAGTGATTAATTCTTTCAGGCCTGTCCATGTTTCTTCCCTAGACTGTTCACTGTTCTTCTTACTTCCCTTGTTTTCAGGAGAGGAGAAACTTCATTTCTATTTTTGCTGCAATAGCAGGGCAAGGAACTCTCCAAGCATGTTCTGTTTGTGAGTTTCAAGTGTATGTGCTTGGAAATGGGAAGGTGAAGACTTAATTTTAGACTAGGAAACTGTGACCCTGAGAGACCTCTTTAAATTGTTTGTTTGATATTTGATAGTAATAACATTGCTGCTGCTGCTAAGTCTCTTCAGTCATGTCCAACTCTGTGCGACCCCATAGATGGCAGCCCACCAGGCTCCCCCATCCCTGGGATTCTCCAGGCAAGAACACTGGAGTGGGTTGCCATTTCCTTCTCCAGTGGATGAAAGTGAAAATTGAAAGTGAAGTTGCCCAGTCATGTCCAACTCTTAGTGACCCCATGGACTGCAGCCTATCAGGCCCCCTCCATCCATGGGATTTTCCAGGCAAGAGTACTGGAGTGGGTTGACATTGCCTTCCCCAGTAATAACAATAGCTGTGGATAATTAAGTATGGATGATCAAAGCTCTGTTCTATCTTATAATCCCCCTAGTGGGTATTTTTTGCAAAGCTGGGAACTCTTCAGTTTCCATTAATAAAAGGAGTTTGTATTTCTCCCTGTACCTTTGAAATGGGAATCTGGGTTCTTGTTCACTCTTGTTCGTGAAGAATGAACGTCACGAACATGCAAATACTCATGGTAGCAAACAAACAGGATTTATTTTAAGGTAAAGAGAAGTCCAAAGCCCCAGCATAGACACTCAGAGTGGGTGAAGTGCCCCAAAAGGTGAGAATGATAGCAGTTTATGTCTTTATTAGTATTGATCTGTTCCTTTTTGGTTGGCTCATGTCCCTGACATATGTAATCTCTGACCAATCAGTTTGAAGGCCACTATGTACAGTTTGTCATCTTTATGTTTTTTTTGATCCCCAGTTTTTCAGTTTTTTTAGACACTGAGTTGCCATTCCTGTGATTCTTTCTTATGACCCCAGGCCACTGTTTAAGGACCAGATGTATGTGTTAATAGTTAGTGGTCCATCTGGTATTTTTCTTCTTGATAAATTGGACAGCAGGTAATGATTGTCCTGTCTTGGGTCTGGATATTTTATGAGCAACCAGACTGAGGTGGCATTCTTTTGGATGCCTGGAAACTGGAACACCAAGTATAGCTTTAGGTTAATGGGTTGAGATGTTTATTTCAGAGGGTTGCAAAAAAAGGAAAAAAGGAAACGAGGCCTCAGACCTACACTGATTGCCTAGCAATTTCTACCTCACTTTGAGAGGTAAATAATCTACTTGGGCTCTCAAGGAGAAAAAATAGAAAAAGACCTTAAATTTTTTTTTTAAGCAAGTTATTTATATTTCTTTATTTATGTGGCTGTTCTGGGTTTTTGTTGCAGCATATGGGGTCTTTGTTGCTACATGTGAGCTTTCTTTAATTGCAGTGGACAGAGGATGTTTTGAGCTTTGGTGCATGGGCTTCTTGTGGTGGCTTCTCCTATTGCTGAACACAGGTTCTAGGGCATGCGAGTTGTTGTAGCAGGCAGGCTCAGTAGCTGTGATGCTCAGGCTTAGTTGCCCCACAGCATGTGGGATCTTAGTTCCTGTACTGGGTATCAAACTCCTGTTTCCTGAACTGGCAGGCAGATTCTTAACACTGGGCCACCAGGGAGGTTTTTTTTTTTAAATTTTATTTTATTTTTTAACTTTACAATATTTTATTGGTTTTGCCATATATCAACATGAATCTGCCACAGGTATACACGTGTTCCCCATCCTGACCCTTCCTTCTTCCTCCCTCCCTGTACCATCCCTCTGGGTCGTCCCAGTGCACCAGCCCCAAGCTTCCAGTTTCGTGCATCAAACCTGGACTGGCGACTCATTTCATATATGATATACATGTTTCAATGCCAGTCTCCCAAATCAT
>CAKXYN010000524.1:0-86587 GCA_935064755.1 Tragelaphus eurycerus
GGCCTTTGCCTTGGTTTATTTTGTCCTCCATGCCCAAACTTGCTCAAATCCAGTACCTCTTGACTTTACTTCTGTATTCCAGTCCTCTGATGAAAAGAACTTTTTTTTTTTTTTTTTAATTAAGAGACACATATTTATTAAAACATTCCAACTACATTTTTAAGGTAATGGGATTTATGCCATCAGTTACATCTCCAGGAAAGAAAACAGCAGCAATAAGGAAAATGTCTACAGTGACTCTTTCCTCAAAATACCAATGAAAGTCCAAAGATCAAAAGCTTAATGAGTCATTATTTTAAAGGACGAAAGAACAAAAAAAATGTTGTTCTGATTTTCAGTTTTGTGTTCATACAAGGATTTCTGCATAAGTGTGGAATGATAATTTTTCACTGAAACAGAGAGGACAGAGAAGATTTAATTTGTGCTTATTGAAGAGATTACTGGCCTGTATAAAAAACTAAGACTTAAGAGCCTGGAATGTAAATGTTGTTGTTATCTTATGTATAGTGGTTCAGAATAGATGTCTTTTTCTGTTAGTTAGGCCTGGAGATGAATCCTGGCTCTGCTGACTTATTAGCTTCAGTTTTGGACAAATTACTTAAACATCATGAGTTTACTTGTTTTCACCTGTAAAATGCAAAATACTGCTAATGTTACTAAGATCACACTAATAACTGTACTAGTGATAAATAAAAACATACAGTGTGATCATTAATTGAAGCCTCTAAAATCATGTGTGAAGTTATCAGCATCAAGACAGACTTTCACATCCTAAAACAATTGAATGGGAAGGGGAATGACTTTAATACAATTTCCAGATGAAGCTAATGGAAGTAAGGGGTATTCTGACATAAATTACAGATAGTAAGCCAGTGGTATCTGTTGCACCCATGGCTGGATTAGAGACACAGACTGAAAACATGTAAAGGATACATACATGATAGACTTGTCGATTACTAATGGAACATGATGTTTGATAGTTTTTGCTACAGGTGTGCATGCTCCATAGTGTTTGACTCTTGTAACCCCATGGAATGTGCCTGCCAGGTTCCTCTCTCCATAGAGTTCTCCAGGCAGAATACCAGAGTGTGTTGCCATGTCTTACTCCAAGAGATCTTCCCCTGATGGCTCAGTGGTACAGAATTTACCTGCAATGAAGAAGACACAGGAGATGTGAGTCAATCCCTGAGTTGGGAAGATTCCCTGAAGGAAGACATGGCAACCCACACCAGTTCTTGCTAACCTCATGGTTAAGGTAAAAAAGAACATGGATATCTTCCCACAAATTCTCCTCAGAGAGATATTCCTTAACTGAACATTCCCTGAGGTTCATACAGTGGGGGCAGAACTCAAAATTAAATGGCCAACTAACCAGTGTCAGAAGCAACCAAACTCTTGTTTTAATTTTAATATTCCTATGACAACGGCACTGGTCATAGCAAATACCCTCTTCCAACAACACAAGAGAAGACTCTATACATGGACATCACCAGATGTCAACACCGAAATCAGATCGATTATATTCTTTGCAGCCAAAGATGGAGAAGCTCTATACAATCAGCAAAAACAAGACCAGGAGCTGACTGTGGCTCAGACCATGAACTCCTTATTGCCAAATTCAGACTGAAATTGAAGAAAGTAGAGAAAACTACTAGACCATTCAGGTATGACCTAAATCAAATCCCTTACTGATTATACAGTGGAAGTGAGAAATAGATTTAAGGGCCTAGATCTGATAGATAGAGTGCCTGATGAACTATGGAATGAGGTTCGTGACATTGTACAGGAGACAGGGATCAAGACCATCCCCATGGAAAAGAAATGCAAAAGCAAAATGGCTGTCTGGGGAGGCCTTACAAATAGCTGTGAAAAGAAGAGAAGCAAAAAGCAAAGGAGAAAAGGAAAGATATAAACATCTGAATGCAGAGTTCCAAAGAATAGCAAGAAGAGATAAGAAAGCCTTCTTCAGTGATCAATGCAAAGAAATAGAGGAAAACAACAGAATGGGAAAGACTAGGATCTCTTCAAGAAAAATCAGAGATACCAAAGGAACATTTCATGCAAAGATGGGCACAATAAAGGACAGAGATGGTGTGGACCTAACAGAAGCAGAAGATATCAAGAAGAGGTGGCAAGAATACACAGAAGAACTGTACAAAAAGAGCTTCAAGACCCAGATAATCATGATGATGTGATCACTGACCTAGAGCCAGACATCTTGGAATGTGAAGTCAAATGGGCCTTAGAAAGCATCACTACAAACAAAGCTAGTGGAGGTGATGGAATTCCAGTGGAGCTATTCCAAATCCTGAATGATGATGCTATGAAAGTGCTACACTCAATATGCCAGCAAATTTGGAAAACTTAGCAGTGGCCACAAGATTGGAAAAGGTCAGTTTTCATCCCAATCCCAAAGAAAGGCAATGCCAAGGAGTGTTCAAACTACCGCACAATTGCACTCATCTCACACGCTGGCAAAACTATGACCTTCACCCAAAAGCCAGGCTTCAGCAATATGTGAACCGTGAACTTCCTGACGTTCAAGCTGGTTTTAGAAAAGGCAGAGGAACCAGAGATCAAATTGCCAACATCCGCTGGATCATGGAAAAAGCAAGAGAGTTCCAGAAAAACATCTATTTCTGCTTTATTGGCTATGCCAAAGCCTTTGACTGTGTGGATCACAATAAACTATGGAAAATTCTGAAAGAGATGGGAATACCAGACCACCTGATCTGCCTCTTAAGAAATCTGTATGCAGGTCAGGAAGCAAATGTTAGAACTGGTCATGGAACAACAGACTGGTTCCAAATAGGAAAAGGAGTACGTCAAGGCTGTATATTGTCACCATGTTTATTTAACTTATATGCAGAGTACATCATGAGAAATGCTGGACTGGAAGAAACAGAAGTTGGAATCAAGATTGCCGGGAGAAATATCAATAACCTCAGATATGCAGATGACACCACCCTTATGGCAGAAAGTGAAGAGGGGCTAAAAGCCTCTTGATGAAAGTGAAAGTGGAGAGTGAAAAGGTTGGCTTAAAGCTCAACATTCAGAAAACGAAGATCCTGGCATCTGGTCCCATCACTGCATGGGAAATAGATTGGGGAAACAGTGGAAACAGTGTCAGACTTTGTTTTTCTGGGCTCCAAAATCACTGCAGATGGTGACTGCAGCCATGAAATTAAAAGACGCTTACTCCTTGGAAGGAAAGTTATGACCAACCTAGATAGCATATTCAAAAGCAGAGACATTACTTTACCAACAAAGGTTCGCCTAGTCAAGGCTATGGTCTTTCCTGTGGTCATGTATGGATGTGAGAGCTGGACTGTGAAGAAGGCTGAGCGCCCAAGAATTGATGCTTTTGAACTGTGGTGTTGGAGAAGACTCTGAGAGTCCCTTGGACTGCAAGAAGATCCAACCAGTCCATTCTGAAGGAGATCAATCCTGGAATTTCTTTGGAAGGAATGATGCTAAAGCTGAAACTCCAGTATTTTGGCCACCTCATGCGAAGAGTTGACTCATTGGAGAAGACTCTGATGCTGGGAGGGATTGAGGGCAGGAGAGAAGGGGACGACAGAGGATGAGATGGCTGGATGGCATCACTGACTCGATGGATGCGAGTCTGAGTGACCTCCGGGAGCTGGTGATGGACAGGGAGGCCTGGCGTGCTGCGGTTCATGGGGTCGCAAAGAGTCGGACACGACTGAGCGACTGATCTGATCTGATCTGATGACAACGGTAGCTAATAACTATCAGAAAGCTTCAAAGTCCTTGTTCTCTCTTGCCATTGTAGAAACCCTGTAAATATCACCGAACTATTATTCAAAATGACTGTAGAGTTTTGAATGATGTTGTGATAGCCAGAAACTTTTGATAGAATTCTGACTGAAAAAGCAAGAACTTATCCAGTCTGATAAAGCAGACACAGTGTATGTCCAGGTTTCCCAAGGGATTTTCTACAACTATTAGAAATACAAATGAAATCTCAAAGTTCTGGAAGGCATTGACTTCTTAAGTGCTTCTTTTATAGACTGGTGTCCAGAAGATGCATTTCAACCAGTCACTGTGTGAATACCAGTTACTGGAGTCCTATCTCTACTGAGTGGATTTGGGAGGGGTAATATAATCAGTTAGGCTGGTCATGAAGGGTGTGACTTAAGAGAGTTTCTCTCCTCTCTAAGAGATCAGTTCTGACAGAAGCAAAATACTACTTTCAAGACTAGCCCTGCCACTTACTAACCATGTGTGAATTTAGGGTGGACTAGTTCACTGCTCTGAACTTTCATATTATCATCTTTAAATGGAAAAATGACACCTGTCCCATAAGGTGATATATAGTGATATAGTGAAATTGCTCAGTCGTGTCCGACTCTTTGCGACCCCATGGACTGTAGCCTACCAGGCTCCTCTGTCTATGGGATTTTCCAGGCAATAGTCCTGGAGTGGATTGCCATTTCCTTCTCCAGGGGATCTTCCCAACCCAGGGATCGAACCCGGGTCTCCCGCATTGTAGACAGATGCTTTACCATCTGGGCCACCAAATACCAGAAACATATTCTATTTTTCAGTAATGTGAAATTCAATGAGTATCATTAACACAGCATTGAGCACAGTGTCTGACATAAACCAATTATTGATTCCCTTTCTCCAGATGCACACAAAGCCAGATTTTATGCCCAAAGGGATGAGTTTTCTACTCATAGGAAAGCTAAAAATTCTACAGGGTTTTCCATGTGAAAGTAGATGATGTGGGTGGAACACAGTCACAGTTGGCTTATCACTGAAATGGAGATATAACAGAACCAGTTCCATGTGAGGTATATACTAGAAATCAGTGAGCAGGAAGTGGGTTCTAACAAACTGCAGAATAAAGTCAAAACCAGAAGCAATTCCAATAATTTAGTGCATGACTATTCAAAATTATAAAGGCAATCAATGACTGAAAAGTGTGATCCAGACAACAAGTTAGTTCTGCTGATTCTACTAAATGGTATAACTCACATCCAGGTCTTTTGCTTGTAAAGTATGGGCAGTGACCTTTGTACAAAGGTGACACTGAAGACTGAATGTTATTCCATTGAATGTTATTCCATTGAATGTTATTTTCTTGGCCAGATGAAACCTAAATAGTCACAGTGAGGTAAGAAAGCATGACCATCAACACAGAAGGTTTTACAGATGTAACACGTGCTTCCAGAGCTCTCCCAAGGGCATGAGGTGTATATCTGGTATATCTTAAATTCTGTATTTTGTTTCAATGATGACTATCAAGGTCATAGACGAGATGGTGCTGGTGAAGACGTTCGAGAGTCAAAAAAAAAGGGTAACATTTGCTTTAATCATCATGGATAGAGGTGAAGGCAGTGACATAGGTCTCATGTGTTTCAAACTGAACAAAATGGAGGTGGGTGAGAATTAGGACAATCATACCCTCTTCTCTTTCTAAAGGTGTATGTCAGGGTCTCATGCCTACAGTCATGTGTTGTGTCTTCATCCAGGGCAGTATATTCTGATGGTTACAATTAATTATGTGGTATTAAAAGAAGCTGTTACTTATTATTGGTACCATGGTACTGGGCATGATTGGAAGTAAGTACAGGACCATGTTCAAGGTCAGAGGGGTAGCTGTGAGGAGATACTCTTTGTCCAAGGTAAGGAGCAGTGGCTGCACTTTGCTGAAGCAGCTGTGAAGAGATACTCCATGTCCAAGGTATGAGAAATCCAAGTAAGATGATAGGTGTTGTGAGAGGCATCAGAGGGCACACACACAAACCATAATCACAGAAAACTAGTCAATCTAATCACATGGACCACAGCCTGGTCTAACTCAATGAAACTAAACCATGCTGTGTGGGGCCACCAAAGTCAGGCGGCTTGTGGTGGAGAGGTCGGACAGAATGTGGTCAACTGGAGAAGGGAATAGCAAACCACTTCAGTATTCTTGCCTTGAGAACCCTATGAACAATATGAAAAGGCAAAATGATAGGATACTCAAAGAGGAACTCCCCAGGTTGGTAGGTGCCCAATATGCTATTGGAGATCAGTGGAGAAATAACTCCAGAAAGAATGAAGGGATGGAGCCAAAGCAAAAACAATACTGTGACTGATGATAGATGCAAGGTCTGATGCTGTAAAGAGCAATATTGCATAGGAACCTGAAATGTTGGGTCCATGAATCAAGGCAAATTGGAAATAGTCAAACAGGAGATGGCAAGAGTGAATGTTGACATTGTAGGAATCAGCGAACTAAAATGGACTGGAATGGGTGAATTTAACTCAGAGGACCATTATATCTACTACTGCGGGCAGGAATCCCTTAGAAGAAATGGAGTAGCCATCACAGTCAACAAAAAGAGTCCGAAATGCAGTACTTGGATGCAATCTCAAAAACGACAGAATGATCTCTGTTCTTTTCCAAGGCAAACCATTCAGTATCACAGTAATCCAAGTCTATGCCCCAACCAGTAATGCTGAAGAAGCTGAAGTTGAACAGTTCTATGAAAACCTACAAGACCTTTTAGAACTAACACCAAAAAAGATGTCCTTTTCATTATAGGGGACTGGAATGCAAAAGTAGGAAGTCAAGAAACACCTGGGATAACATGCAAATTTGGCCTTGGAATACGGAATGAAACAGTGCAAAGGCTAATAGAGTTTTGCCAAGAGAACGCATTGGTCATAGCAAACACCCTCTTCCAACAACACAAGAGAAGACTCTACATATGGACATCACCAGATGGTCAACACCGAAATCTGACTATATTCGTTGCAGCCAAAGACGGAGTAGCTCTATACAGTCAGCAAAAACAAGACAGGGAGCTGACTGTGGCTTCAATCGTGAGCTCCTTATTGCCAAATTCAGACTTAAATTGAAGAAAGTAGGGAAAACCACTAGACCATTCAGGTATGACCTAAATCAAATCCCTTATGATTATACAGTGGAAGTGAGAAATAGATTTAAAGGACTAGATCTGACAGATAGAGTGCCCGATGAACTATGGACTGAGGTTCATGACATTGTACAGGAGACAGGAATCAAGACCATCGCCATGGAAAAGAAATGCAAAAAAGCAAAATAGCGGTCTGGGGAGGCCTTGCAAATAGGTGTGAAAAGAAGAGAAGTGAAAACAAAGGAGAAAAGGAAAGATATAAGATCTGAATGCAGAGTTCCAAAGAATAGCAAGAAGAGATAAGAAAGCCTTCCTCAGCGATCAGTGCAAAGAAATAGAAGAAAACAACAGAATGGGAAAGACTAGAGATCTCTTTCGGAGAAGGCAATGGCAAGCCACTCCAGTACTCTTGCCTAGAAAATATCATGGATGGAGGAGCCTGGTAGGCTGCAGTCCATGGGGTCATGAAGAGTAGGACACGACTGGGCAACTTCACTTTCACTTTCACTTTTCACTTTCATGCATTGGAGAAGGAAATGGCAACCCACTCCCGTGTTCTTGCCTGGAGAATCCCAGGGACGGGGAAGCCTGGTGGGCTGCCGTCTATGGGATCACACAGAGTTGTACACGACTGAAGCGACTTAGCAGCAGCAGAAGCGATATCTTTAAGAAAATTAGAGATACCAAGGGAACATTTCATTCAAAGATGGGCTTGATAAAGGATAGAAATGGTATGGACCTAACAGAAGCAGAAGATATTAAGAAGAGGTAGCAAGAATGCACAGTAGAACTGTACAAAAAAGATCTTCACGACCAAGATAATCACGATGGTGTGATCACTCACCTAGAGCCAGACATCATGGAATATGAAGTCAAGTGGGCTTTAGAAAGCATCACTATGAACAAAGCTAGTGGAGGTGATGGAACTCCACTTGAGCTATTTAAAATCCTAAAGATAATGCTGTGAAAGTGCTGCATTCAATATGCCAGCAAATTTGGAAAAGTCAGCAGTGACCACAGAACTGAGAAAGGTCAGTTTTCATTCCAATCTCAAAGAAAGGCAATGCCAAAGAATGCTCAAACTGCTGTGCAATTGCAGGCATCTCACACGATAGTAAAGTAATACCCAAAATTCTCCAAGCCAGGCTTTAGCAATACGTGAACCATGAACTTCCAGATGTTCAAGCTGGTTTTAGAAAAGGCAGAGGAACCAGAGATCAAATTGCAAACATCTGCTGGATCATGGAAAAAGCAAGAGAGTTCAAAAACATCTATGTCTGCTTTATTGACAAAGCCAAAATCTTTGACTCTGTGGATCACAATAAACTGTGGAAAATTCTGAGAGAGATGGGAATACCAGACCACCTGACCTGCCTCTTGAGAAACCTATATGCAGGTCAGGAAGCAACAGTTAGAAGTGGACATGGAACAACAGACTGGTTCCAAACAGGAAAAAGAGTACATCAAGGCTGTATATTGTCACCCTGCTTATTTAACTTATATGCAGAGTACATCATGAGAAACGCTGGACTGGAAGAAACACAAGCTGGAATCAAGATTGCTGGGAGAAATATCAATCACCTCAGATATGTAGATGACACCACCCTTATGGCAGAAAGTGAAGAGGAACTCAAAAGCCTCTTGATGAAAGTGAAAGAGGAGAGTGAAAAGTGGGCTTAAAGCTCAACATTCAGAAAATGAAGATCATGGCATCTGGTCACATCAGTTCATGGGAAATAGATGGGGAAACAGGGGAAACAGTGTCAGACTTTATTTTTGGGGCCCCAAATCACTGCAGATGGTGACTGCAGCCATGAAATTAAAAGACACTTACTCCTTGGAAGGAAAGTTATGATTAATCTAGATAGCATATTCAAAAGCAGAGACATTACTTTGCCAACAAAGGCCCATCTAGTCAAGGCTATGGTTTTTCTAGTGGTCAGGTATGGATGTGAAAGTTGGACTGTAAAGACAGCTGAGCACCAAAGAATTGATGCTTTTGAACTGTGGTGTTGGAGAAGACTCTTGAGAGTCCCTTGGACTGCAAGGAGATCCAACCAGTCCATTCTAAAGGAGATCAGCCCTGGGTGTTTTTTGGAAGGACTGATGCTAAAGTTGAAATTGCAGTACCTTGGCCACCTCATGCGAAGAGTTGACTCATTGGAAAAGACTCTGATGCTGGGAGGGATTGGGGGCAGGAGGAGAAGGGGACGACAGAGGATGAGATGGCTGGATGGCATCACTGACTCGATGGACATGAGTTATGGTGAACTCCGGGAGTTGGTGATGGACAGGGAGGCCTGGCATGCTGCGATTCATGCGGTCACAAAGAGTCGGACACGACTGATCGACTGAACTGAACTCAAGTACAGGAAGTGAAAATCGTAGGTCTTTAGAAATGTTATTAGAGTTGTGGACAAACGAGAGAGTGAAACAGGGAGACTTTTAAGATAAGGCTTCAGGGAGGACAATCTTCAGTGAATTCACTGCAGTTCACACTGTGAATGCTGACATTGCATGGTGAGAGTCTTATTTTGTTTCCACTGGACTCAGAAGTGATTAGGGTCTGGAGGGTGAATGATATTAAAACCACAGAAATTGAGGTATAAACCAAACACCTATTTAATCATTTATAATGAGAATTAACTGCAAAGGAGAGTAGAACACTTCATGTCAACTAGTTAGCAAATTTCCTCCCCTTAACTAAGTTTACATGGGAAAATAATTATAATCAGGTCAAATCTTAGAGCATGGAGTCAATTCAGTTCAGTTCAGTCGCTCAGTCGTGTCCAATTCTTTGCGATCCCATAGACTGCAGCACACAACAGGCCTCCCTGTCCATCACCAACTCCTGGAGTTTACTCAGACTCATGTCTATTGAGTTGGTGATGCCATCCAACCATCTCATCCTCTGTCGTCCTCTTCTCCTCCCACCTTCAATCTTTCCTAGTGCCAGGGTCTTTTCAAATGAGTCTGCTCTTCGCATCAAGTGGCCAAAATATTGGAATTTCAGCTTCAACATCAGTCCTTCCAATGAACATTCAGGACTGATTTCCTTTAGGATAGACTGATTGGATCTCCTTGCAGTCCAAGGCACTCTCAAGAGTCCTCTCCAACACCACAGTTCAAAAGCATCAATTCTTTGGCACTCAGCTTTCTTTATAGTCCAACTCTCACACCCATACATGACTACTTAAAAAACCATAGCCTTGACTAGATGGACCTTTGTTGGCAAAGTAATGTCTCTGCTTTTTAATATGGAGTCAAGGGGTGTTAGTTGGCAATCTTAATGGCTAATGGCACAAATTGGGATGACCCAGTGCCTCTATCCCATTGTATATGGACCTGGCAAATCTTCTGTGGGTTAGTGTTCCCTCTCTGACACTGGAGAGATTACTTGTACCCTATGGCTCTTTAATTATTCCCTTCTACTTCTATATCCCATGCAAACCATTTTCTTGTTAACAATTCCTTCTTCATAGTTGTAAAATGATTAGATTATTTCTTGCTTGCTTGCATCAACCATGTAGCACATTTGCCCCCCTGTGAAACTACAACCTTGATTGGACCTTGGGGTTCCCCAAGCCTTTGCAATTGCAGACTGCAGTTTTGAGTAGGGTACATGTCATTTGCTCTCTGTAGATTTTAATTAGTTTCACTCTGAGATAAATTCACTTCGGTATAGGAATCATCCATGTAAATTTATGCTAACTCGTGCTAATTGAAGAGTATGGTATTACTACAACAGCTTCTCTTCATATGCTCAGTCTGTTGGATTACATCACATAGAGTACAAGAGGTCCCTCACTGTGAAATTCTCAATAAGTAGCTTCTAGAAGTAGGAGGTGAAGTGAACTTCCTAGCCCACGGGTAATTGTTCTTCAGTTCAGTTCAGTTTAGTTCAGTCACTCAGTTGTGTCCAACTCTGCAACCCCATGAATTGCAGCACACCAGGCCTCCCTGTCCATCACCAACTCCCGGAGTTCACTCAGATTCATATCTATCGAGTCACTGGTGCCATCCAACCATCTCATCCTCCGTCGTCCCCTTTTCCTCCTGCCCCCAATCCCTCCCAGCATCAGAGTCTTTTCCAATGAGTCAACTCTTTGCATAAGGTGGCCAAAGTACTGGAGTTTCAGCTTTAGCATCATTCCTTCCAAAGAAATCCCAGGGCTGACCTCCTTCAGAATGGACTGGTTGGATCTCCTTGCAGTCCAAGGGACTCTCAAGAGTCTTCTCCAACACCACAATTCAAAAGCATCAATTCTTTGGTGCTCAGCCTTCTTCACAGTCCAGCTCTCACATCCATACATGACCACAGGAAAGACCATAGCCTTGACTAGACAGACCTTTGTTGGCAAAGTAAATGTCTCTGCTTTTGAATATGCTATCTAGGTTGGTCATAACTTTCCTTCCAAGGAGTAAGCGTCTTTTAATTTCATGGCTGCAGTCACCATCTGCAGTGGTTTTGGAGCCCAGAAAAATAAAGTCTGACACTGTTTCCACTGTTTCCCCATCTATTTCCCATGCAGTGATGGGACCAGATGCCATGATCTTCGTTTTCTGAATGTTGAGCTTTAAGCCAACTTTTTCACTCTCCATTTTCACTTTCATCAAGAGGCGTTTTAGTTCCTCTTCACTTTCTGCCATAAGGGTGATGTCATCTGCATATCTGAGGTTATTGATATTTCTCACGGCAATCTTGATTCCAGCTTGTGCTTCTTCCAGTCCAGGGTTTCTCATGATGTACTCTGCATATAAGTTAAATAAGCAGGGTGACAATATACAGCCTTGACGTAGTCCTTAGAGGCTATGAAATCTGGAGTCTTCTGTATAAATTAAAGTGTGTGTGTGCTAAGTCTCTTCAGTCATCTCTGACTGTTTGTGACCCAGTGGACTGTAGCCTGCTATGTTCCTGTGTCCATGGAATCTCCCAGGCAAGAATACTGGATTCTGTTGTCTTTTCCTCTCCAGGGGATCTTCCTGAACCAAGGATCAAACCCACATTTCTTGGCTCGTGCATTGGCAGGAAGGATCTTTACCATTAGGGCCACCTGGAAAATCTGCATAATATAAAGGGACATTTTACATGTCAAAAGTACATGGACATAAAATATCTTCAAGAAAATTAGAGATACCAAGGGAACATTTCATGCAAAGATGGGCTCAATAGAGGACAGAAATGGGATGGACCTAACAGAAGCAGAAGATATTAGGAAGGGTTGGCAAGAATACACAGAAACTGTACAAAAAAGATCTTCATGAGCCAGATAATCACGAAGGTCTGATCACTCACGCTCACCCAGAGTGGGACATCCTGGAATGTGAAGTCAGGTGGGCCTCAGGAAGCATCACTACAAACAAAGCTAGTGGAGGAGATGGAATTTCAGGTGAGCTATTTCAAATCCTAAAAGATGATGCTGTGAAAGTGCTGTACTCAATATGTCAACAATTTTGGAATACTCAGCAGTGGTCACAGGACTGGAAAAGGTCAGTTTTCATTCCAATCCCAAAGAAAGAAAATGCCAAAGAATGCTCAAACTACCACACAATTGCACTCATCTCACATACTATTAAAGTAATGCTCAAAATTCTCCAAGCCAGACTTCAGCAATACGTGAACTGGGAACTTCCAGATGTTCAAGCTGGTTTTACAAAAGGCAGAGGAACCAGAGATCAAATTGCCAACATCCACTGGATCATTTAAAAAGCAAGAGAATTCCAGAAAAACATCTATTTCTGCATTATTGACTATGCCAAAGCCTGTGACTGTGTGGATCACAATAAATTGTAGAAAATTCTGAAACAGATGGGAATACCAAATCACCTGACCTGACTCTTGAGAAATCTGTATGCAGATCAGGAAGCAACAGTTAGAAGTGAAGATGGAACAAGACTGGTTCCAAATAGGAAAAGGAGTACATCAAGGCTGTATATTGTCACCCTGCTTATTGAACTTATATGCAGAGTACATCATGAGAAACGTTGGGCTGGATGAAGCACAAGCTGGAATCAAGATTGCTGGGAGAAATATCAATAACCTCAGATATGCAGATGACAGCACCCTTATGGCAGAAAGTGAAGAACTAAAGAAACTCGTGATGAAATGAAAGAGGAGGGTGAAAAAGTTGGCTTAAAGCTCAACATTCAGAAAACAAAGATCATGGCATCCGATCCCATCACTTCATGCAAATAGAGGGGAAACAATGTAAAGAGTGTCAGACTTTATTTTTCTGGGCTCCAGAATCACTGTGGATGGTGACTGCAGCCATGAAATTAAAAGATGCTTGCTCCTTGGAAGGAAAGTTATGACCAACTTAGACAGCATATTAAAAAGTAGAGACATTAATTTGCAAACAAAGTTCCATCTACTCAAGGCTCTGGTTTTTACAGTAGTCATGTATGGATGTGAGTTGGACTATAAAGAAAGCTGAGCACTGTAGAATTGATTCTTTTGAACTGTGGTCTTGGACAAGATTCTTGAGAGTCCCTTGGACTGCAAGGAGATCCAACCAATCCATTCTTAATGAGATCAGTCCTGGGTGTTCATTGGAGGGACTCATGTTGAAGTTAAAACTCCAATACTTTGGACACCTAATGTGGAGAGCTGACTCATTTGAAAAGACCCTGATGCTGTGAAAGATTGAGGGGAGGAGGAGAAGGGGATGACAGATGATTGGATGGCATCACCGACACAATGGACATGGGTTTGGGTGGACTCCAGGAGTTGGTGATGGACTGGGAGGCCTGGCATGCTGTGGTTCATGGGCTCACAGAGGGTCGGACGTGACTGAGCGACTGAACTGAACTGAACATAAAAATTAATGATAAATTGTTGTTGTCAATGTTTAATTGCTAAGTCATGTCCAACTCTTTGTGACCCCACGGACTGTAGCCCACCAAGTTCCTATATCCCTGGGATTTCCCAGGCAAGAATACTGAAGGGGGATGACATTTCTTCCTCAGTGCATCTTCCTGACCCAGGGATTGAACCCATGTCTCCTACTTGGTAGGCAGATTCTTTTACCACGGTGATACCTGGGACGTCTATGATAAATTGTGGCACTAAGATAAAGAAAGATTGGTGGTTACATCAATTGAATGCTCCTATCAACATACCAGGACCACATTGGAGTCAGTAAGGAAAGTGACTGGAGGCCATTGCGTTAGTCCTTTATGACAGATTCGTGGTGCTAGATCAGGATACCAGCAAGTAACGCCAGAGTCACTTAAATTTCAAATAGAGTTACCTGATACAGGCTCTCAAATAATCCCATTACACTTTTGGGAATTTCTCAGCACAGGGGAAATATATGCGTTCAGATGTCCTTGTTGTGAGAGCATATGCAGTAAAGTGGATTATATAGCAAGCTATTGATAGAGAGACTACTTGCAAATACAAATAAGAATTGGCACAGTGACGCACTGATAGGTGAAAATATCTGTTTGTTAGTGCTTTAAGCTAAGGGTAATAAGGTCCTAGTTAGGTTTATGTATTGTAAAACCATAATTTTCTAAGACAAACTACAGTGGTGCTTCAAGTCCTGAGTGGCCTTGCTGGATGCTAGGAAATACTGATTTACTAATATTACATCAGGGAAGCCATTTTATCAGAATACACCAATTATCACTGCATATACTTAACATTTTAGGAATTTTTCCTTTTCAGCCTAGCCCTACTTTTGTTCAGTAGCATTAGGAATCCATACGGAGAGTGGAGCTATGCCAAAAGCATAGCACAAACCATCATACCCTCATTTTATAAGTTCTATGGACAGATGGTGATGATGTATGTGTGCTGTATGTTTAGTTGTGTCCAACTCTTTGCGACCCCATGGTCTGTAGCCCTCAGGCTCCTCCATTTATGGGAATGCTCCAGGGAAGAATACTGGAGTGGGTTGCCATGCCCTGCTCCAGGGGATCTTCCCAACCCAGGGATCGAACCAAGATCTCCCACATTGCAAGAAGATTCTTTACTGTCTGAGCCAACAGCGAAGGCCATTGATGTATACACCCCAGGATTTTAAACATGAGATGGTTCAGAAAATTGTCCGCCATTAACAACTCTTTAAGATCCTCAACCAGTTAAAGGGTCCCCAGAGGTTATCTATAGGGGTAGAGCTTAGCATCAAGGGGCAGAGATCCTAGATCATGCTGAGGCCTCTAGAGTCAGAAACTACTGAAGGGCCTGATATTCAGTCTTCAGTGAGATTCAGCCAGCCAGGTCCCCTACATAAGGAAGCACGGACATGCTTCAGACATAGTCATTAGGATGTAACACATTCCCCAACTCTGACTAAATAGTTATCAGAGGTCATCATCCTAGAGCATTTTGACTTGGCCATAAGACATGCTGGAACCTGAAGTAGGTTTGAAGCAATAGGGAGGAGGCTAGGGCTTGGCTAAAAACATGTGGCAACCTGAGGGGCTAATTCTCAAAGAAGTGTACCCAAAGTTCCAAGAGGAGAACTGGGAGGTCAATGCCATCTAGTTTGTCAATAGCAAACGTTTTGGGTGGTTGCGCAAGGAGAAGCATTTAAATAGTAATAAAATAAATTATCATATGAAACGGTGGCAGAACTGTGTGTCCATGAAAGTTGGTTTATTTTAAGGTAGAACTAGTCAACAGGTGGATGAGGATTCAGCTTCTAGTAGAAAATGTTGGTAGGATGTGGAAATGCAACTGGGACTTCAGCCAAGAGTCCTAAAAAAACAGGAAACTAGCAAACAGACCCATGAGAGTGAGGGTGAGAGGCTTGGGGCCAAGTGTAGGCACAAAGACTAGGGCCACAAAACTCAATCCCGGTGTCTATTACCCATTGGTGAGGATGAAGTTTTCCAATGCATTGCCTGGGTGGTTTCCATTGGGTCCGAATGAGCAGAGCTTATCCTTCAGGCTTTCAGTACTCTTGGAAAGCTAGTCCCAGATGCAGAAAGTGCATGGAAGTTGTTTTCATCATTGTTGGATCATGTTTGGTGATGGTTCAGCAAATGAACAAGATCTGGTTGTTGAAATTCTCAGAAGCATGAATTTATGACTGTCTGTAAAGTGGTATGACAGTTCCCCACCTGTACTTTAAACGTTAATGCAGGATATAAATCGGTAAGGCTGGAGGTGACAGAGTATGTTAACAATGTGACTTGCCTGGGTTCCTCTTACTGATGAGTTGGGTTATTCATGTTTGCTGGGGCTTGAGAGCTTTTGGCAAGGCAATCTATTGTGAACTGACCAGTGTTGCTGCAGTAGAGGCATGCCTGAATTTTTCGCTGGCGGGCTCTTTTGATTGGAGTGAGAGGTGGCTCGCTTCCTTGCAGCTGTATAGGGTCTTCCTTGGGTGCTGGCTGTGTGCGGTTGGAGAAGCTTGGTAGAAGCTCTGGCTGGTCACTATGTATCTTGCTCAACTCAATACACTGAGTTAGGACAAGGTCTGGGATACTGTCCATCAGATCTGGGCCACTAACTTCATCCTGAATGGGGTCAGCTAGTTCTTCTTGGAAATGATCACTCTGACTGGATTCATCATATCTTAGAGTCTCAGGAAGGAGCTGAAAAGTAGTGTCATCCTGCTGAGAGACATCTTCCTCTTTGTCAACCTTAGTATTCACCAGGGGGTTCATTTTCTGTTTTGTGGGCTCACCAAATGACTGTGGCACTCAAGAAGAAATTTCTCATACTGCTTCAACAGAACAATAGGGTAGGAGATGATTCTGAGTAACTCTCTAATGTATCTTCTGGAATGAAATGGGACTAGGCAGAGTTGAGTACCAGAACTGGATACCAGTGGGCAGACAGTGGTTTTGCTCTGTGATCAGAGGGACAGCGTCATGAGCAAGTAGCCAAAGCTGTTAGCTATTAGGTCACAAGGGTATGCTGAGAGCTCAGAAACACTCAAAACGGTTATCCACCGTTCAATGTTGCCTCTTCTTTAGGAGAATGCCAATATTATCCCCATTTAGAAGAAATGAATTACCTGAAGACACACAGAAGATTTGGAATTAAGAAGATAAAGGAAACAGTTATAGTAGATTACTTTCATCATTCCTTTGATAATATAGGGGCATTTTGCCCTCAGACTAAGCCTATGGTTCTAAATTTTCCTTCTTTCTAAGAGGCTCAAGCAAGTTTACAATCCAAACTGATCTTAGAAATCATCCAGACCACATTCATAATTTCACAGAGAAGAAAAACAGGCTCAGAGAGGTCAAAATATTTACCCAAAGACACAAAACAAGTTAATATCAAAGGTGTCATGTTCATCAGGACTGCTGTCCAAAGCAGCACTTCCTCTGGGACTCCAACTGTGCTTACATTACTTTGGCATAATGACAGTTCTTGGCCCTGGCTGCGCCAAAAACTCTCAGGGAACCAGTAGCTTTGGCATCTCTAGGGAGGTTGTTGGAAATATAGACCCTAAGACCCCATCCCAGACCTACTGGATGAGTATTCCATTTTAACATGATTCTCTAGGTGATTTGAGTGTTCACTGAAGTTTGAGAAGTGCTGCTCTAGAGAACACTCAGTCGGAAATGGAATACTTACTCGTTGAACTTGATCTTCAGTGCTCCAACCATAGTCTGCAGTGCTGTGGGGATCTGATTACTGTGCTGGTTGTTAATGTATTTTTTCTGGCTTTCTAGTCAGTCTCTGAGGTCACAACCGTTGCCATGGAGATGATTAAGCCATCACAGGCAAGATGAGGGGGTGAGATTGAGAACCTAGGCAACAAGAACAAAATATGCTTAAAGTAATAAAGTTCAAAATGTTCAGTTTTCCCTGCATTGATAACAAGAGTTAAGAAAGCAGGAGACGCTTAAAACACACCCCAATCATTTGTATATTGGTTGAAATTTTCTGATACATGTTTAATTCCCCTTATTGTCCTTTCCTTGTGCTATGCAGCATTTAAATTGTCCCTTTGTGGGCAAAAAATGTGTATCACTGAATGCAAGCTTTGATTCCCTAGGTTTTATTTGATGGCACCTCCTCTCTAGACCTATGGAAGGTTTTATCGGAAGAATTAATTAATTAAACATTGCTGGCAGAAACTTGGGCTGGAAACTTGCCCAAATAATCAGTTGGACGCTTTGACTGAAGACTTGTTTGCTACTCAGTTTTCTCTCTTAGGTATTAAGAACGACTATTCTGTCTACCTAAAAGGGGTGTTGTGATGAAACAATGAATGTTGTTAATGAAACAACAATGGTGTTGTTAATGAAACAATAGATAGGTGCTCTGAGTAGCAACAAAAAATGAGTGATTTGCTTCCAAGTTTGTTCCAATGTACGTGTACAATGCCAATGGTGAGAATCTTCCCTCATTGCATAATACTGAAGCAGGAAGAAACTGTCATACATCCTTTCTTCTTTAACATATCTCACCTACCTATTTTCCTATTTGCCTTTCAGAGATCTTTCACTTTCCAGGACCATCCATGAGTTTCTTACTGCCTACCCAGCTAGGTGTCAACTAATAAAAGATGTTAATTAATTATTGAAGGATAACGATTGACCTTTTTCAAGGCATTCCGTTTTTCCCTCAAATTTAACGAGTATAAGAATCTCCTTGGTCCCAGTCTCTAGCAGTTTTGATTCAGTGAGTCTGGAGTGGATATCTGGAACCTGTACCAGTGTGGTAGCAGACTTCTTTAGCTGGTGAAAGTGAAAGTGAAGTCGCTCAGTCGTGTCTGACTCTCTGCGACCCCATGGACTCTAGCCTATCAGGCTCCTCAGCCCATGGGATTTTCCAGGCAAGAGTGCTGGGAGTGGATTGCCATTTCTTTCTCCAGGGGATCTTCCCGACCCAGGAATCGAACCCAGGTCTCCCACATTGCAGGCAGCCGCTTTACCGTCTGAGCCACCAGGGAAGCCCTAAAAGCCATACTCACAAACATCAGGGAATAAAGCCATATTAGTGCGTCTCAGACAAGTAGGGATGGGGAGATGACATTTCAAAGACGTAGGGATGGGGACGTGACATTTGTAGGTAGGAGGTTGACCCTCAAATGACATGAAATAGGTGGTAGCCTATTCGACCTCCATATAGAGCTCACAAAGAGCCCTCACTGTCCTTAAGAACTGTTCATCTCTACCTGATAGTAGAGAGCAAGAGTTCAGCACAGAGGTTCTCGAGTTATACTGACCTGGGTGCAAACCCTGGCTTTCCAAATACTCAATGACTCTCGACAAGTTGTTTAACCTATCTGATAATCAGTTGCAAAATTTAAAATGGAGATGATTTTAATACCTGCCTCACGGTGTCATGAGGATTAAATGAGATTAAAAGAGATCAGCAAAGCTCCATGCAGGTGGCAAAGGCTCCATAAATGTTAGCTATCATTATTCTAGGTCCATTGTCTGTGTTTTAGAATTTAAATTATTTTCAGATTTTAGAACGTATCACAGAGTATGTACTGTTTATTATATAACACTCCCAAAAGTGTCTGGGAAAACATCTCATAATTTATCCTTTAACATTTCTGCAAGAAAAATGTCTAAATACTCCAAGAATAAGTTCATGTTAGTTCAGGTCAGGTTTTGGTGCCAAGTGAGTTTTGGCACCAAATTAATTTTAAAAAGTACTTCTGTTGTATACAGCATTCATTTCAGAATGGAAGTTAAGTGTTTGTGCACCTCTACCACACTCTTTTGGAGGAGATGAGCAATTATTACTTTTCCTTCTCTGTCCCTGCTTTCTGCCCTTTCTACCCTCAGAAATTCTTTTGTTAAGGTCTCCTGTTTCTTTACAGAATTATGTATTCAAAATGACAAATCATGTAATGTTTCCTAATTAATGTGGCACTGGTGAAACACTTGCTAAAACTTTAAGCATTAACCCAAATGCAAATCATACAATGGCACTGTTGTCAATGGCAATTGCCTAAACTCTCTAAAAAACCTACCTTGCCATATCATTTCGGAAATTGCTCTCTTTTCAGAAGTCAATGGCCTTCTATTGAATTGTCCCAGCAGATCCTCAGGAGTCAGCTGACAGTCTGGCAGCCTTCCAGACCACAGTCTTTTGGAGATGAAGTGGAAACAGAGCTCATAACTCAAATGAACAGGCTTGAGGGATCCACCTTCTGAGCCTGGATCAGGTCTGATAGAAAACTACACATGCTTAAACTTTTCCTTAATCAGTATGAGTATCAACTATGAAAACAACAGCATAAAAATAGGCTTAGTGCACTGTTGCAGGTCACTTGTATATCTGTCTTCAGTTTGACACTAAGCCATAGTTAAGAGAGTCCTCAGATAAAAAATTGCACCACTCTGGGGTTCGCTAAGACTCCTTTTGGAGAAGGACCTGCTGTAACCTGCTGCATTTAAGAGATCTTTGAGACCTCACCCTGTTATATTTTCAAGCTGTTCTACCTAACCAATTGCAGGAGACACTTTGAACTAGGGTTATGCAATTACTCTGCTGAGAGTAGTTGCATTCTTACTCTTGGTCTCCAGATATTCTAAGGGGTGCCAGTATAGGAGCTAAATGTGAACGTATTATTCGTTCAGTTGTGTCCACCTTTTTGCGACCCCGTGGGCGATAGTCTGCCAGACTCCTCTGTCCATGGAATTCTCCAGGCAAGAATACTAGAGTGGGTAACCATTCCCTTCTATAGGGAGATCTTCCTGACCCAGGATCAAACCTGGTTCTCCTGCCTTCTAGGCAGATGCTTTACCATCTGGGCTACCAGGGAAACCCATAGGAGCTAAAGTGATACACAAATAACCCTCATAATGTAACCATAGGGGCATACTGTTTGGAATTATCTGAAGACTTGGCTGTGACCCCAGCTCTGCCACCATCTGTACTGACAAACTTGGGCAAGTTACTTTGTCTCTCTGGGTCAGTTTCTGAATCTGCCCAATGCAAGGACAGGTTTCTCAAAGTTTATCAAGATAAGATATCACGATTCACAAGGGTTATCAGGAGGCCTAGGAATCTGTATTTTTATGTTGCAGTTCAGTTCAGTTGCTCAGTTGTGTCCGATTTTTGCGACCCCATGGACTACATCATGCCAGGCCTCCCTGTCCATCAACAACTCACGGAGTTTACACAAACTCATGTCCATTGAGTCAGTGATGCCATCCAACCATCTCATCTTCTGGTGTCCCCTTCTCCTCCTACTTTCTATCTTTCCGAGCATCAGGGTCTTTTCAAATGATTCAGTTCTTCGCACCAGGTGGCCAAAGTATTGGAGTTTCAGCCTCAGCATTGGTCCTTCCAATGAACATTCAGGACTAATTTCTTTTAGGATGGACTGGTTGGATCTCCTTGCAGTCCAAGGCACTCTCAGGAGTCTTCTCCAACACCACAGTTCAAAAGCACCAGTTCTTCGGTGCTCAGCTTTCCTTATAGTCCAACTCTCACATCCATACATGACTACTGGAAAAATCATAGCCTTTACTAGATGGAACTTTGTTCGCCAAGTAATGTCTCTGCTTTCTATTTATTTTTTAATTTATTTATTTTAATTGGAGGCTAGTTAACTTACTATATGGTAGTAGTTGGTGTCATACATTGACACGAATCAGCCATGGATGTACATGTGTTCCCCATCCTGAACCCCCCTCCCAACTCGCTCCCCAGCCCATCTCTCTGGATGATCTCAATGCACCAGCCCTGAGCACCCTGTCTCATGCATTAAGCCTGGACTGGCAATCTATTTCACATATGGTGATATTCATGTTTCAATGCTATTGTCTCAAATCATCCCACCCTCGCCTTCTCCCACAGAGTCCAAAAGACTGTTCTATACACCGAAATCAGATCGATTATATTCTTTGCAGCCAAGGATGGAGAAGCTCTATACAATCAGCAAAAACAAGACCAGGAGCTGACTGTGGATGGGAACATGATCTCCTTATTGCCAAATTCAGACTGAAATTGAAGAAAATAGGGAAAACCACTAGACCATTCAGGTATGACCTAAATCAAATTCCTTATGATTATACAGTGGAAGTGAGAAATAGATTTAAGGGCATAGATCTGATAGATAGAGTGCCTGATGAACTATGGAAATAGGTTTGTGACATTGTACAGGAGACAGGGATCAAGACCATCCCCATGGAAAAGAAATGCAAAAAAGCAAAATGGCGCTCTGGGGAGGCCTTACAAATAGCTGCGAAAAGAAGAGAAGCAAAAAGCAAAGGAGAAAAGGAAAGAACATCTGAATGCAGAGTTCCAAAGAATAGCAAGAAGAGATAAGAAAGCCTTCTTCAGCGATCAATGCAAAGAAATAGAGGAAAACAACAGAATGGGAAAGACTAAGGATCTATTCAAGAAAATCAGAGATACCAAAGGAACATTTCATGCAAAAACGGGCTCGATAGAGGACAGAAATGGTATGGACCTAACGGAAGCAGAAGATATTAAGAAGAGGTGGCAAGAATACACAGAAGAACTGTACAAAAAAGAGCTTCACGACCCAGATAATCATGATGGTGTGATCATTGACCTAGAGCCAGACATCCTGGAATGTGAAGTCAAGTGGGCCTTAGAAAGCATCACTACGAACAAAGCTAGTGGAGGTGATGGAATTCCAGTGGAGCTATTCCAAATCCTGAAAGATGATGCTGTGAAAGTGCTGCACTCAATATGCCAGCAAATTTGCAAAACTCAGCAGTGGCCACAAGATTGGAAAAGGTCAGTTTTCATCCCAATCCCAAAGAAAGGCAATGCCAAAGAGTGCTCAAACTACCGCACAATTGCACTCATCTCACACGCTAGTAAAGTAATGCTCAAAATTCTCCAAGCCAGGCTTCAGCAATATGTGAACCGTGAACTTCCTGATGTTCAAGCTGGTTTTAGAAAAGGCAGAGGAACCAGAGATCAAATTGCCAACATCCGCTGGATCATGGAAAAAGCAAGAGAGTTCCAGAAAAACATCTATTTCTGCTTTATTGACTATGCCAAGGCCTTTGTGTAGATCACAATAAACTGTGGAAAATTCTGAAAGAGATGGGAATACCAGACCACCTGATCTGCCTCTTGAGAAATCTGTATGCAGGTCAGGAAGCAACAGTTAGAACTGGTCATGGAACAACAGACTGGTTCCAAATAGGAAAAGGAGTATGTCAAGGCTGTATATTGCACCATGTTTATTTAACTTATATGCAGAGTACATCATGAGAAATGCTGGACTGGAAGAAACACAAGCTGGAATCAAGATTGCTGGGAGAAATATCAATAACCTCAGATATGCATATGATACCACCCTTATGGCAGAAAGTGAAGAGGAACGAAAAAGTCTCTTGATGAAAGTGAAAGTGGAGAGTGAAAAGGTTGGCTTAAAGCTCAACATTCAGAAAACGAAGATCATGGCATCTGGTCCCATCACTGCATGGGAAATAGATGGGGAAACAGTTGAAACAGTGTCAGACTTTGTTTTTCTGGGCTCCAAAATCACTGCAGATGGTGACTGCAGCCATGAAATTAAAAGACGCTTACTCCTTGGAAGGAAAGTTATGACCAACCTAGATAGCATATTCAAAAGCAGAGACATTACTTTACCAACAAAGGTTCGCCTAGTCAAGGCTATGGTCTTTCCTGTGGTCATGTATGGATGTGAGAGCTGGACTGTGAAGAAGGCTGAGCGCCAAAGAATTGATGCTTTTGAACTGTGGTGTTGGAGAAGACTCTTGAGAGTCCCTTGGACTGCAAGGAGATCCAACCAGTCCATTGTGAAGGAGATCAGCCCTGGGATTTCTTTGGAAGGAATGATGCTAAAGCTGAAACTCCAGTATTTTGGCTACCTCATGTGAAGAGTTGACTCATTGGAGAAGACTCTGATGCTGGGAGGGATTGGGGGCAGGAGGAGAAGGGGACGACAGAGGATGAGATGGCTGGATGTCATCACTGACTCAATGGATGTGAGTCTGAGTGACCTCCGAGATCTGGTGATGGACAGGGAGGCCTGGCGTGCTGCAGTTCATGGGGTCGCAAAGAGTCGGACACGACTGAGCGACTCATCTGATCTGATCTGATACACCTATGTCTCTTTTGCTGTCTCACTATAGGGTTATCATTACCGTCTTTCTAAATTCCATATACATTGTCTCTGCTTTGTAGTATGCTCCCTAGGTTGGTCATAACTTTTCTTCCAAAGAGTAAGCATCTTTGAAATTCATGGCTGCAGTCATGATCTGCAGAGGTTTTAGAGACCATAAAAATAAAGTCTGCCACTATTTCCAATGTTTCTCCATCTGTGCCATGAAGTGATGGGACCAGATGCCATGATCTTAGTTTTCTGAATGTTGAGCTTTAAGCAAACTTTTTCATTCCCCTCTTCCACTTTCATCAAGAGGCTCTTTAGTTCTTCTCACTTTCTGTCATAAGGGTGGTGTCATCTGCATATCTGAGGCTATTGACATTTTTCCTAGCAATCTTGATTGTAACTTGTGCTTCATCCAGCCCAGTGTTTCTCAGGATGTACTCTGCCTATAAGTTCAATAATCAGGGTGACAATATATAGCCTTGGAATACTCCTTTCCCTGTTAGTTCTAACTGTTGCATTCCAACCTGCATACAGATTTCTTAAAAGGCAAGTCAGGTGGTCTGATATTGCAATATCTTTAAGAGTTTTCTGCAGTTTGTGGTGATCCACAAAGTCAAAGGCTGTGGCATAGTCAATAAAGCAGAAATAGATGTTTTTATGGGACTCTATTTTTTTTTTTGAAGTCCAGTGGATGTTGGCAATTTGATCTCTGGTTCCTATGACTTTTCTAAAACCGGCTTGAACATCTGGATGTTCACGGTTGTACTGTTGATGCCTGGCTTGGAGAATTTTGAGCATTACTTTACTAGCCTTTGAGATGAGTGCAATTGTGCGGTAGTTTGAGCACTCTTTGGCATTGCCTTTCTTTGAAATTTGAATGAAAACTGACCTTTTCCAGTCCTGTGGCTACTGCTGTGTTTTCCAAATTTGGTGGCATATTGAGCAAAGCACTTTCACAGAATTATCTTTTAGGATTTGAAATAGCTAAAGTGGAATTCCATCACCTCCACTAGCTTTGTTCATAGTGATGCTTTCTAAGGGCCACTTGACTTCACATTCCAGGATGTCTGGGTCTAGGTGAGTGATCACACCATTGTGATTATCCAGGTCATGAAGATCTTTTTTGTACAGTTCTGTGTATTCTTGCCACCACTTCTTAATATCTCCTGCTTCTGTTAGGTCCATACCATTTCTGTCCTTTATTGTGCCCATCTTTGCATGAAATGTTCCTTTGGTATCTCTGATTTTCTTGAAGAGATCCTAGTCTTTCCCATTCTATTATTTTCCTCTATTTTTTTTGCACTGATCTCTGAGGGATTCTTTCTTATCTCTCTTTGGTATTCTTTGGACCTCTGCATTCAAATGGGTATATCTTTCCTTGTCTCCTTTGCTTTTCATTTCCCTTATTTTCACAGCTGTTTGTAAGGCCTGCTGAGACAGCCATTTTGCTTTTTTGCATTTCTTTTTCTTGGGGACGGTATTGATCCCTGTCTCCTGTGCAGTGTCACGAATCTCCATCCATAGTTCATCAGGCACTCTGTCTATCAGATCTAGCCCCTTAAATCTATTTCTCACTTCCACTGTATGATCATAAGGTGTCTACACCAGCTCAACAAGCAGGGCTTCTGAAAGCAGAATACAGTGAGAGAATGAGAAACAAGACACAAGAATTCAGAGAAAAACCAGGATCAGGGGACCAACACCGCTCCAAGGTGAACACGCCGAAACTGAATCCAAGCCAGCTCTATTATACTTTAGCCATGAATGAAAGAATATGCAGGGAGTTAAAATATAATTCATGTGGCCTTCAGGGCCAAAGAATAAAATGATCATTAACCACTGAGTATTTAGGAAACAGTAATCAATACCAAATCAATAACTAAGACTAATATTTTTATCTATAGATTTTCCACCAGATGCGTAAAACATGCGACTCTGAGACGCCAGTTGAGAAACAGTCTGGGGTCGGTTTTCTGACCCCACGATCATATTTTGTTTTCAAGATTATGGACCGTTCCCTCTGGACTTGTTCCAAGAGTCTCATCCAAGAAAATGCACTGGTCATAGCAAATACCCTTTTCCAAGAACACAAGAGAAGACTCTATACATGGACAGCACCAGATGGTCAACACCGAAATCAAATCGATTATATTCTTTGCAGCCAAAGATGGAGAAGCTCTATCCAATCAGCAAAAACAAGACCAGGAGCTGACTTTGGCTCAGACCATGAATTCCTTATTGGCAAATTCAGACTGAAATTGAAGAAAGTAGGGAAAACCACTAGACCATTCAGGTATGACCTAAATCAAATCCCTTATGATTATACAGTGGAAGTGAGAAATAGATTTAAGGGCATAGATCTGATAGATAGAGTGCCTGATGAACTATGGAATGAGGTTCGTGACATTGTACAGGAGACAGGGATCAAGATCATCCCCATGGAAAAGAAATGCAAAAAGCAAAATGGCTGTCTGGGGAAGCCTTACAAATAGCTGCGAAAAGAAGAGAAGCAAAAAAGCAAAGGAGAAAAGGAAAGAACATCTGAATGCAGAGTTCCAAAGAATAGCAAGAAGAGATAAGAAAGCCTTCTTCAGCGATCAATGCAAAGAAATAGAGGAAAACAACAGAATGGGAAAGACTAAGGATCTATTCAAGAAAATCAGAGATACCAAAGGAACATTTCATGCAAAAACAGGCTCGATAGAGGACAGAAATGGTATGGACCTAACGGAAGCAGAAGATATTAAGAAGAGGTGGCAAGAATACACAGAAGAACTGTACAAAAAAGAGCTTCGCGACCCAGATAATCATGATGGTGTGATCACTGACCTAGAGCCAGACATCCTGGAATGTGAAGTCAAGTGGGCCTTAGAAATAATCACTACGAACAAAGCTAGTGGAGGTGATGGAATTCCAGTGGAGCTATTCCAAATCCTGAAAGATGATGCTGTGAAAGTGCTGCACTCAATATGCCAGCAAATTTGGAAAACTCAGCAGTGGCCACAAGATTGGAAAAGGTCAGTTTTCATCCCAATCCCAAAGAAAGGCAATGCGAAAGAATGCCCAAACTACCGCACAATTGCACTCATCTCACACGCTAGTAAAGTAATGCTCAAAATTCTCCAAGCCAGGCTTCAGCAATATGTGAACTGTGAACTTCCTGATGTTCAAGCTGGATTTAGAAAAAGCAGAGGAACCAGAGATCAAATTGCCAACATCTGCTGGATCATCGAAAAAGCAAGAGAGTTCCAGAAAAACATTTATTTCTGCTTTATTGACTATGCCAAAGCCTTTGACTGTGTAGATCACAATAAACTGGAAAATTCTGAGAGAGATGGGAATACCAGACCACCTGATCTGCCTCTTGAGAAATCTGTATGCAGGTCAGGGAGCAACAGTTAGAACTGGTCATGGAACAACAGACTGGTTCCAAATAGGAAAAGGAGTACGTCAAGGCTGTATATTGTCACCCTGCTTATTGAACTTATATGCAGAGTACATCATGAGAAACGCTGAACTGGGAGAAACAGAATTTGGAATCAAGATTGCTGGGAGAAATATCAATAACCTCAGATATGCAGATGACACCACCCTTATGGCAGAAAGTGAAGAGGAACTCAAAAGCCTCTTGATGAAAGTGAAAGAGGAGAGTGAAAAAGTTGGCTTAAAGCTCAACATTCAGAAAACGAAGATCATGGCATCTGGTCCCATCACTGCATGGGAAATAGATGGGGAAACAGTTGAAACAGTGTCAGACTTTCTTTTTCTGGGCTCCAAAATCACTGCAGATGGTGACTGCAGCCATGAAATTAAAAGACGCTTACTCCTTGGAAGGAAAGTTATGACCAACCTAGATAGCATATTCAAAAGCAGAGACATTACTTTGCCAACAAAGGTTTGCCTAGTCAAGGCTATGGTTTTTCCTGTGGTCATGTATGGATGTGAGAGCTGGACTGTGAAGAAGGCTGAGCACCGAAGAATTGATGCTTTTGAACTGTGGTGTTGGAGAAGACTCTTGAGAGTCCCTTGGACTGCAAGGAGATCCATCTGGTCCATTCTGAAGGAGATCAGCCCTGGGATTTCTTTGGAAGGAATGATGCTAAAGCTGAAACTCCAGTATTTTGGCCACCTCATGCGAAGAGTTGACTCATTTGAAAAGACTCTGATGCTGGGAGGGACTGGGGACAGGAGGAGAAGGGGACGACAGAGGATGAGATGGCTGGATGGCATCATTGACTCGATGAATGTGAGTCTGAGTGAACTCCAGGAGTTGGTGATGGATAGGGAGGCCTGGCGTGCTGCGATTCATGGGGTCGCAAAGAGTCGGACAGGACTGAGTGACTGATTTGATCTTATCAATAATTACAAATTTCTCTTGTGGCCCTTGTCAGGGCCTGCTTTTCTTTTATTCTTCCCGTCTCCTAACCCCCCCTTTTGATTTTGCACATGATGAGAAATGGTGAGAAATGCTAGTTGCTGTGGTTGGCCTCATTGTCTCTTGATTGTTCTTCTCTAGAGTATACAGAAACACAAACACATAATTAATAGCACTCCCATAACCAGAGCAATTACATATCCAAATGTCTTGGTCCGTTTTAAGGGATTAAGAGAAGAAAGATTATCAGCAACCATATCAGAAAAATCTGATCCAGAAATTACATTGAGATGTTTATTATAAGCTTTTAATATATCTTACTGTAGATCTTGAATATCTACTGAAATATTACCTTGGTCCAATAGGTGTTGTTTAACTTTATCCCAATTGAATTGTGTCCTTTTATATATGAAAGCCACTACACAAAAGGAAGCATAGTTCCAATCACATCTTAGTCTCACCTGTTTTTGTAAACTGACTAGTTGATCTCCTAATAAAATAACAGATTGTTGAAGGTCGGCCACTTGGGAGGCCAACTTTCCATTAATTTTTTGCTGAGTGGTCCAAAGGTCATTGGCATCTTTCTGCCATTCTTGTACAAAATGAACTGTTTGTACAGATTAATGAAGAGCCATTCCGGCTACAGCTGCCGTAGTAGTAATAGCAGTAATGTCTAGTTCAGTTCAGTTCAGTCATGTCCGACTCTTTGTGACCTGATAAACCGCAGCAAACCAGGCTCCCCTGTCTATCACCAACTCCCGGAGTCCACTCATACTTTCAAAATCAATACAAATAGGAGTGGCATCAGAGCCAATATTATAATCTATCAACTGACTACCTTCTTTTTCCTTTACAGTCTATTTTAATGTGTCCTAATTTTGCACATTAGTGACATCTCATATCTGTCTTTTTATTAGCTTTAGACAATGTTTGAACCAGAAGCTGCATTTTATATGGTTCTGACCCATATCCTGGAAAACATTAAGATATTCTTCTAGAGGGACACACTGTACTTTCAGAGGCTGAATCATCTTTTTACATTCTGAGTTAGCATTGTGATAAGCAAGAACTTGCATCAGTAAATCTCTCAAATCAGGTTGTGAGACTATTTTATTTAAATTTTGATGTAGAGGGGCAGTTCTAAGATGGCGGAGGAATAGGAAGGGGAGACCACTTTCTACCCCACAAATTCATCAAAAGAACATTTAAATGCTGAGTGAAATCCACAAAACAACTTCTGAATGCCAGCAGAGGACATCAGGCACCCAGAAAAGCAGCCCATTGTCTTCGAAAGGAGGTAGGAAAAATTAAAAAAGACGAAAAAAGAGACAAAAGAGTCAGGGACGGAGCTCCGTCCCGGGAAGAGAGACTTAAAAAGATAGAAGTTTCCAAACACCACAAAACACTCTCACTGCTGAGTCTGTGCCGAGCCTTGGAAACACGGTTCAGTTCAGATCAGTTCAGTCATGCAGTCGTGTCTGACTCTTTGTGACCACATGAATCGCAAGCATGCCAGGCCTCCCTGTCCATCACCAACTCCCGGAGTTCACTCAGACTCACGTCCATCGAGTCAGTGATGCCATCCATCCATCTCATCCTCTGTCATCCCCTTCTCCTCCTGCCCCCAATCCCTCCCAGCATCAGAGTCTTTTCCAATGAGTCAACTCTTCACATGAGGTGGCCAAAGTACTGGAGTTTCAGCTTTAGCATCATTCCTTCCAAAGAAATCCCAGGGCTGATCTCCTTCAGAATGGACTGGTTGGATCTCCTTGCAGTCCAAGGGACTCTCAAGAGTCTTCTCCAACACCACAGTTCAAAAGCATCAATTCTTCGGCACTCAGCCTTGTTCACAGTCCAGCTCTCACATCCGTACATGACCACAGGAAAAACCATAGCCTTGACTAGACAAACCTTTGTTGGCAAAGTAATGTCTCTGCTTTTGAATATGCTATCTAGGTTGGTCATAACTTTCCTTCCAAGGAGTAAGCGTCTTTTAATTTCATGGCTGCAGTCACCATCTGCAGGGATTTTGGAGCCCAGAAAAATAAAGTCTGACACTGTTTCGACTGTTTCCCCATCTATTTCCCATGTAGTGATGGGACCAGATGCCATCATCTTTGTTTTCTGAATGTTGAGCTTTAAGCCAACTTTTTCACTCTCCTCTTTCACTTTCATCAAGAGGCTTTTGAGTTCCTCTTCACTTTCTGCCATAAGGGTGGTGTCATCTGCATATCTGAGGTTATTGATATTTCTCCCAGCAATCTTGATTCCAAATTCTGTTTCTCCCAGTTCAGCGTTTCTAATGATGTACTCTGCATATAAGTTCAATAAGCAGGGTGACAATATACAGCCTTGACGTACTCCTTTTCCTATTTGGACCAGTCTGTTGTTCCATGACCAGTTCTAACTGTTGCTCCCTGAACTGCATACAGATTTCTCAAGAGGCAGATCAGGTGGTCTGGTATTCCCATCTCTTTCAGAATTTTCCACAGTTTATTGTGATCCACACAGTCAAAGGCTTTGGCATAGTCAATAAAGCAGAAATAGATGTTTTTCTGGAACTCTCTTGCTTTTTCGATGATCCAGCAGATGTTGGCAATTTGATCTCTGGTTCCTCTGCCTTTTCTAAAACCAGCTTGAACATCAGGAAGCTCACGGTTCACATATTGCTGAAACCTGGCTTGGAGAATTCTGAGCATTACTTTACTAGCATGTAAGATGAGTGCACTTGTGTGGTAGTTTGGGCATTCTTTGGCATTGCCTTTCTTTGGGATTGGAATGAAAACTGACCTTTTCCAGTCCTGTGACCACTGCTGAGTTTTCCAAATTTGCTGGCATATTGAGTGCAGCACTTTCACAGCATCATCTAGGGCAACATAATAGGGAGGAAAAATAAGTAAATAATTAAAACCCACATATTACGAGCCCAACATTAACTCCCCCAGCAGAGAAGCAGCGCAGACGCCTGTGCCCGCCACTAGCAAGCAGGGGCTCGGCAGGGAGGCGCAGGCTGCATTGCTTAGAGTAGGGATCAGGCCTGAATGCCCCCGAGGGTAATCAGTGTGAACTAATTTGGGCTAGCAAACCAGACTGTGGGATAGCTACCAAGCAAAAAGCCCTAAGACACCGCCAGGCCTGTGTACATAACAAAGGGCGAAATAGAACTAGCCGGCTGCAGACCATCCCCCTCCAGTGACAGGCAGCCAGAGCCAGAAGGGGGCAATCACAGCCCCAGAAAGACATTATCTACCAAACTGCAATCAGGGTTCTTGATTACTAAGACTTGTCAGGGTTCTGGACAGTCATCCGCCTGAGAAAGTGTGCCGGTTTTACACCCAGAAAACCAAGCAGCAGGAACAGGCGAGGCAATAAGTCGCAGTGACCATGCTCACGAAACACCTCATCACCCGAGTTGCTCAGAGCTGAGAAAGGTACAAAATGCAGGCCCAACGGAGTCTGCGCCTCTGAGGACTACCTGAGTGCCTGAACCTGAGCAGCTTAGACCTGGGAGGTGCATGCAGCCCAGGGCTGGCCACGGACGGTTCACAGGGGAGCAACCTAGAGCCTGAGCTATGTGAGCAGGGAGGGTGCATGCGCCATGAGCGGGGGCAGGCTCAGTATGGCTGAGAAACTAGGAGCACATGCCAGTGTTATTTGTTTGCAGCGTCCCTCCCTCCCCACAGTGCCACTGAACAAGTGAGCCTAAAAAGGTGTCCACCACCACCCCCTTGTGTCAGGGCAGAAATCAGACACTGAAGAGACCAGCAAAGAGAAGCTAAAACAGAGGAACTTCCTTGGAAGTGACAGGTGCAATAGATTAAAACACTGTAGTTAGTACCAACTACATAGGAAGGGGCCTATAGATCTTGAGAAATATAAGCCAGACCAAGAAACTATCCGAAAATGAACTGACCCCACAATGCCCAAAACAACACCAGAGAAAGTCCTAGATATATTTTTACTATCATTCTTTTTTTCTTTTTCTTTTCTTCTAACTTTTTTAAATTCTTAAGTCCTCTATTACTCCTTTAATTTTCATTTTTATAACCTACTATTACTTTTCAAAAAAAGATTATTTTTAAAGCAAACTTCATGTGTTATATATATATATATATATATATAAATACCTTTTGTGACTTTGTTTTTTTCTTCTTCTTCTTTTCTTTAATATTGTAATTTTGAAAATCCAACCTCTACTCTAGAATTTTAATCTTTGCTTTTTGGTATGTGTTATCAATTTTTTACCTTTAAGAACCAAATCTTCAGTACCTGTTTTTACTTGGGAGTGAGATTACTGGCTTGACTGCTCTCTCCCCATTTGGACTCTCCTTTCTCTCCACTAGGTCGCCTCTGTCTCCACCCTCCCACTTCTCTTCTCTACCCAACTCTCTGAATCTGTGTATTCCAGACGGTGGAGGACACTTAGGGAACTGATTACTGGCTGGATCTGTCTCTCTCCTTTTCATTCCCCCCTTTGATCCTCCTGGCCATCTTTGTCTCCTTCCTCCCTCTTCTTTTCTCTGTATAACTCCATGAACATCTTTGAGCAGTCCATACTGTGGAGCACACATAAGGAAGTGATTACTGGCTAGCTTGCTCTCTCCTCTTTTAATTCCACCTCATCTCATTTGGGTCACATCTAACTCCCTCCCTCCTCTTCTCCATGTAACTCTGTGAACCTCTCTGGGTGTCCCTCACTGTGGAGAAACTTTCCATCTTTAACCTAGATGTTTTGTCAATGGTGCTGTATAGAAGGAGAAGTCTTGAGACTACTGTAAAAATAAGACTGAAAACCAGAAGCAGGAGGCTTAAGTCCAAATCCTGAGAACATCATAGAACACCTGATTCCAGGGAACATTAAGTGATAGGAGCTCATCAAACGCCTCCATACCTACACTGAAGCCAAGCACCACCCAAGGGCCAACAAGTTCCAGAGAAAGACATATCACACAAATTCTCCAGCAACACAGGAACCCAGACCTGAGCTTCAATATAAAGGCTGCCCAAAGCCACTCCAAACCCATTGACATATCATAACTCATTACTGGACATTTCAATGCACTCCAGAGAGAAGAAATCAAGCTCTACCCACCAGAACACTGACACAACTTCCCTAACCAAGAAACCTTGACAAGCCACCAATACAACCCCAGCCACAGTGAGGAAACTCCACAATAAAAAGAACTCCATAAACTGCCAGAATACTGTAAGGACACCCCAAACTCAGCAATTTAAGCAAGATGAAGAGACAGAGGAATAACCAGCAGCTAACGGAACAGGGTAAATGCCCACCAAACAAAATAAAAGAGGAAGAGATAGGGAAGCTACCTGATAAAGAATTCCAAATAATGATAGTGAAAATGATCCAAAATCTTGAAATAAAAATGGAATCACAGATAAATGGCCTAGAGGCAAGGATTGACAAAATGCAAGAAAGGTTTAACAAGGACCTAGAAGAAATAAAAAAGAGTCAATATATAATGAATGATGCAATAAATGAGAACAAAAACACTCTGGAAGCAACAAATAGTAGAATAACGGAGGCAGAAGATAGGATTACTGAGGTAGAAGATAGAATGGTAGAAATAAATGAATCAGAGAGGAAAAAAGAAAAACTAATTAAAAGAAATGAGGACAATCTCAGAGACCTCCAGGATAATATTAAACACCACAACATTCAAATCATAGGAGTCCCAGAAGAAGAAGACAAAAAGACAGACCGTGAGAAAATACTTGAGGAGATAATAGTTGAAAACTTCCCTAAAATGGGGAAGGAAATAATCACTCAAGTCCAAGAAACCCAGAGAGTCCAAAACAGGATAAACCCAAGGCAAAACACCTCATGACACATATTAATCAAATTAAGAAAGATCAAACACAAAGAACAAATATTAAAAGCAGCAAGGGAAAACAACCAATAACACACAAGGGGGCTCCCATAAGGATAACAGCTGATCTTTCCATAGAAACTCTTCAGGCCAGGAGGGAATGGCAAGGCAAACTTAAAGTGATGAAAAAAAATAACCTACAGCCCAGATTAGTGCACCCACAAAGGATCTCATTCAAACAAGAAGGAGAAATCAAAAGTTTTACAGACAAGCAAAAGCTGAAAGAATTCAGCACCACCAAACCAGCTCTCCAACAAATATTCTCTAGACAGGAGACACAAAAACGGTGTATAAACTCGAACCCAAAACAATAAAGTAAATGGCAACGGGATCATACTTATCAATAATTACCTTAAACATAAATGGGTTGAATGCCCCAACCAAAAGACAAAGACTGGCTGAATGGATACAAAAATAAGACCCTGATATATGTTGTCTACAAGAGACCCACCTCAAAATGGGGGACACATACAGGTTGAAAGTGAAGGGCTGGAAAAGGATATTTCACGCAAATGGAGACCAAAGGAAAGCAGGAGTAGCAATACTCATATCAAATAAAATAGACTTTGAAATGAAGGCCGTGAAACTAGACAAAGAAGGACACTACATAATGATCAAAGGATCAATCCAAGAAGAAGATATAGCAATTATAAGTATATATGCACCCAACATAGGAGCACCGCAATACGTAAGACAAATGCTAACAAGTATGAAAGGAGAAATCAACAATAACACAATAATAGTAGGAGACTTTAATACCCCACTCACACCTATGGATAGATCAACTAAACAGAAAATTAACAAAGAAACACAAACTTTAAATGATACAATAGACCAGTTAGACCTAATTGATATCTATAGGACATTTCACCCCAAAACAATGAATTTCACCTTTTTCTCAAGCGCACATGGAACCTTCTCCAGGACAGATCACATCCTGGGCCATAAATCTAGCCTTGGTAAGTTCAGAAAAACTGAAATCATTCCAAGCATCTTTTCTGACCACAATGCAGTAAGATGAGATCTCAGTTCCAGGAGAAAAAATTATTAAAAATTCCAACATATGGAGGCTGAACAACACGCTTCTAAATAACCAACAAATCACAGAAGAAATCAAAAAAGAAATCAAAATATGCATAGAAATGAATGAAAATGAAAACAAAACAACCTAAAACCTATGGGACACTGTGAAAGCAGTCTGAAGGGGAAAGTTCATAGCAATACAGGCATACCTCAAGAAACAAGAAAAAAGCCAAATAAATAACCTAACTCTACACTTAAAGCAAGAAGAAAAGAAAGAAATGAAGAACCCCAGGGTTAGTAGAAGGAAAGAAATCTTAAAAATTAGGGCAGAAATAAATTCAAAAGAAACAAAGGAGACCATAGCAAAAATCAACAAAGCCAAAAGCTGATTCTTTGAAAGGATAAATAAAATTGACAAACAACTAGCCAGACTCATCAAGAAACAAAGGGAGAAAAATCAAATCAATAAAATTAGAAATGAAAATGGAGAGATCACAACAGACAGCACAGAAATACAAAGAATCATAAAAGACTACTATCAGCAATTATATGCCAATAAAATGGACAACTTGGAAGAAATGGACAAATTCTTAGAAAAGTACAACTTTCCAAAACTGGATCAGGAAGAAATAGAAAATCTTAACAGACCCATCACAAGCACAGAATTTGAAACTGTAATCAGAAATCTTCCAGCAAATAAAAGCCCAGGTCCAGATGGCTTCACAGCTGAATTCTACCAAAAATTTAGAGAAGAGCTGACACCTATCCTACTCAAACTCTTCCAGAAAATTGCACAGGAAGGTAAACTTCCAACCTCATTCTATGAGGCCACCATCACCCTAATACCAAAACCTGACAAAGATGCCACAAAAAAAAGAAAACTACAGGACATCACTGATGAACACAGATGCAAAAATCCTTTAATAAAATTCTAGCAATCAGAATCCAACAACACATTAAAAAGATCATACATCATGACCAAGTGGGCTTTATCCCAGGGATGCAAAGATTCTTCAATATCCACAAATGAATCAATGTAATATACCACATTAACAAATTGAAAAATAAAACCCATATGATTATCTCAATAGATGCAGAGAAAGCCTTTGACAAAATTCAACACCCATTTATGATAAAAATTCTCCAGAAAGCAGGAATAGAAGGAACATACTTCAACATAATAAAAGCTATATATGACAAACCCACAGCAAACATTATCCTCAATGGTGAAAAATTGAAAGCATTTCCCCTAAAGTCAGGAACAAGACAAGGGTGCCCACTCTCACCACTACTATTCAACATAGTTTTGAAAGTTTTGGCCACAGCAATCAGAGCAGAAAAAGAAATAAAAGGAATCCAAATTGGAAAATAAGAAGTAAAACTCTCACTGTTTGCCAATGACATGATCTTCTACATAGAAAACCCTAAAGACTCCACCAGAAAATTACTAGAACTAATCAATGAATATAGTAAAGTTGCAGGATATAAAATCAACACACAGAAATCCCTTGCATTCCTATACACTGATAATGAGAAAATAGAAAGAGAAACTAAGGAAACAATTCCCTTCACCACTGTAACGAAAAGAATAAAATACTTAGGAATATATCTACCTAAAGAAACTAAAGACCTACATATAGAAAACTATAATACACTGATGAAAGAAATCAACTGCTACTGCTAAGTCGCTTCAGTCATGTCTGACTCTGTGCGACCCCATAGACTGCAGCCCACCAGCCTCCCCCGTCCCTGGGATTCTCCAGGCAAGAACAGTGGAATGGGTTGCCATTTCCTTCTCCAATGCATGAAAGTGAAAAGTGAAAGTGAAGTCACTCAGTCGTGTCCGACTCCTAGCAACCCCATGGACTGCAGCCCACCAGGCTCCTCCGTTCATGGGATTTTTCGGGCAAGAGTACTGGAGTGGGGTGCCACTGCCTTCTCCAAAAGAATTCAAAGAGGATACTAATAGATGGAGAAATACACCATGTTCATGGATTGGAAGAATCAATATAGTGAAAATGAGTATACTCTCTAAAGCAATCTACAGATTCAATTCAATCCCTATCAAGCTATCAATGGTATTTTTCACAGACCTAGAACAAATAATTTCACAATTTGTATGGAAATACAAAAAACCTCGAATAGCCAAAGCAATCTTGAGAAAGAAGAATGGAACTGGAGGAAACAACTTGCCTGACTTCAGGCTCTACTACAAAGCCACAGTCATCAAGACAGTATGGTACTGGCACAAAGACAGAAATATAAACCAATGGAACAAAATAGAAAGTCTAGAGATAAACCCATGCACCTATGGACACCTTATCTTTGACAAAGGAGGCAAGCATATACAATGGAGAAAAAACAATTTCTTTAACAAGTGGTGCTGGGAAAACTGGTCAACCACTTGTAAAAGAATGAAACTAGAACAGTTTCTAACACCATACACAAAAATAAACTCAAAATGGATTAAAGATCTAAACATAAGACCAGAAAATATAAAACTCAGAGCAGAACATAGGCAAAACACTCTCCAACATACATCACAGCAGGATCCTCTATGACCGTCTCCCAGAATATTGGAAATAAAAGCAAAAATAAACAAATAGGATCTAATTAAAATTAAAAGCTTCCGCACAACAAAAGAAACTATATGCAGGTGAAACGACAGCCTTCAGAATGGGAGAAAATAATAGCAAATGAAGCAACAGACAAACAACTAATCTGAAAAATATACAAGCAACTCCTGCAGCTCAATTCCAGAAAAATAAATGACCCAATCAAAAAATGGGCCAAAGAACTAAATAGACATTTCTCCAAAGAAGACATACAGATGGCTAACAAACACATGAAAAGATGCTCAACATCACTCATTATCAGAGAAATGCAAATAAAAATCACAATGAGGTACCATTTCACACCAGTCGGAATGGCTGTGATCCAAAAGTCTACAAGCAATAAATGCTGAAGAGGATGTGCAGAAAAGGGATTGGCCACTGCTGGTCGGAATGCAAACTAGTACAGCCACTATGGAGAACAGTGTGGAGATTCCTTAAAAAACTGGAAATAGAACTGCCATACGACCCAGCAATCCCACTGCTGGGCATACACACTGAGGAAACCAGAATTGAAAGAGACACGTGTACCCCAATATTCATCGCAGCACTGTTTATAATAGCCAGGACATGGAAGCAACCTAGATGTCCATCAGCAGATGAATGGATAAGAAAGCAGTGGTACATATACACAATGGAGTATTACTCAGTCATTAAAAAGAATTCATTTGAATCAGTTCTAATGAGGTGGATGAAACTGGAGCCTATCATACAGAGTGAAGTAAGCCAGAAATGAAAACACCAATACAGTATACTAATGCATACATATGGAATTTAGAAAGATGGTAATGACAATCCTGTATGCGAGACAGCAAAAGAGACACAGATGTATAGAACAGTCTTTTGGACTCTGTGGGGGAGAGGGAGGATGATTTGGGAGAATGGCATTAAAACATGTATCAGATCAGATCAATCGCTCAGTCGTGTCCGACTCTTTGCGACCCCATGAACTGCAGCACGCCAGGCCTCCCTGTCCATCACCAGCTCCCGGAGGTCACTCAGACTCATATTCATCGGGTCAGTGATGCCATCCAGCCATCTCATCCTCCGTCGTCCCCTTCTCCTCCTGCCCCCAATCCCTCCCAGCATCAGAGTCTTCTCCAATGAGTCAACTCTTCACATGAGGTGGCCAAAATACTGGAATTTCAGCTTTAGCATCATTCCTTCCAAAGAAATCCCAGGGCTGATCTCCTTCAGAATGGACTGGTTGGATCTCCTTGCAGTCCAAGGGACTCTCAAGAGTCTTCTCCAACACCACAGTTCAAAAGCATCAATTCTTGTATAATATCATATAAGAAATGAATTGCCAGTCCAGGTTCAATGCAAGATACAGGAAACTTGCGGCTGGTGCACTGGGATGACCCAGAGGGATGGTATGGGGAGGGAGGTGGGAGGGGGTTCAGGATGGGGAACACGTGTACACTCGTGGCAGATGCATGTTGATGTATGGCAAAACAAATACAATATTTTACAGTAAATAATAATAATAATAATTAAAAAAAATAAATTGTGAGGTAGCCTAGCAATAAAATCTACATAAGGTTCCCCCATTTGATTGTTTAATTTGGGTAAATGAAATTGAGGCTTTTCCAGGTGGATTTATTCTCCCCTAGGCTTTTAGACATATCATTCTTACTTGAGTGTGTAATTTATCATCAAATTTTAACTGAGCTTGAATGCCAAAATGTGCCCCAGTACCCATTAATTGATCAAGTGTTATATTGACTTATAGGTTTGCTCTTGCATTTCTGCAAACTTGTTGATTTGCCTTATCTTGCCACCAGGTCCTAGATTGTAAAACTTCTGAGGTTGATAGGCAAGTTCAGGCTATCATTTCACAATCATAAGGAATTAACAGTTCAGCTTGTGAAAGTCCTTGAATTAGTCCCATGGTATAAGAAAAATTAGTTCCATATTGGGTACATGCCTGTTTTATCTTCTTTATAGTTTTAAATGGCATGGCCTTATAATCATAATGCATTCCTCCTTGTGGGAATTGAGGATCTACTGGGATTTGAGTTACAGCCACCGGGAGAAATAAAGCATCTTCATCCTCCTGCAACTGTGCCATACGAACTCCATTTTGTAAAGGTGTCATTTTACTAGCCACAGTTATCTGTGGTTTAAAAGCAAATCCATCATCCCAAGGGGTTTCAGGATTGAAAGGAGGGGGTCGACCAAAGATGCAGTTGGTCGAGTGAGAAAGATCTGTTCTTTTGGCTCTTATTTTTCATTTTTATTGATTATTTCTCTTCCTCATCACCTATGTTTTCATATCAATTCATTTCCTCCATTTGTTCTTGTATTTATTCTACAGAATCCCCTGAATCTGAGGTTTTTGATTGCAGTGGTCCTAAAGCTGTGCTAGTAAGATTCCCTACTGACCATACCGACAAAGGAATCTTTTTGCCGCGTTGGTATGCAAGGTGCAGGCAACACATAACTTCTTGCCATTCCTCATGCCTCAAAGTTCCTTTATCTGGAACTAGCCAGTAGCAATGTTTTTCAATGGCAGAAAACAATTCTTTAAAAGAGGAGTGAGATATCTCAACTGCTGAACTTTTTAACAAAGTTTTTAACACTTGCATGTAGTCACTATGCTTAGAAGGATTTTGCCCCATTGCCCTGATTGACAATTCTGCAGGAGTATATAGGAAAAGGAGTACGTCAAGGCTGTATATTGTCACCCTGCTTATTTAACTTATATGCAGAGTACATCATGAGAAACCCTGGGCTGGAAGAAGCACAAGCTGGAATTAAGATGGCCGGGAGAAATATCAATAACCTCAGATATGCAGATGACACCACCCTTATGGCAGAAAGTGAAGAGGAACTCAAAAGCCTCTTGATGAAAGTGAAAGTGGAGAGTGAAAAAGTTGGTTTAAAGCTCAACATTCAGAAAACTAAGATCATGGCATCTGGTCCCATCACTTCATGGCAAATAGATGGGGAAACAGTGGAAATAGTGGTTGACTTTATTTTTTTGAGCTCCAAAATCACTGCAGATGGTGACTGCAGCCATGAAAATAAAAGATGCTTGTTCTTTGGAAGGAAAGTTATGATCAACCTAGACAGCATATTAAAAAGCAGAGACATTAGTTTGCCAACAAAGGTCTGCCTAGCCAAAGCTATAGGTTTTCCAGTAGTCATGTGTGGATGTGTGAGTTGGACTATAAAGAAAGTTGAGCACTGAAGAATTGATGCTTTTGAACTGTGGTGTTGGAGAAGACTCTCGAGAGTCCCTTGGACTGCAAGGAGATCCAACCAGTCCATCCTGATGGAGATCAGTCCTGGGTATTCATTAGAAGGACTGATGCTGAAGCTGAAAGTCCAGTACTTTGGCCACCTGATGCAAATACCTGACTCATTTGAGAAGACCCTGATGCTGGGAAAGATTGAGGGCAGGAGAAGGGGACGACAGAGGATGAGATGATTGGATGGCATCACCAACTCCATGGACATGAGTTTGGGTAGGCTCTGGGAGTTGATGATGGACAGGGAGGCCTGGCATGCTGTAGTTCATGGGGTCACAAAGAGTCGGACATGATTGAGCGACTGAACTGAACTGAACTGAGCCAATAGTATCAGTATTTGCATTTTACAGGTGAAAACAAGTAAATTCATAAGGTGTAAGTAATTTGCCCAAAGACTGAAGCGCAGGTCTATCTAACAGAAAAGGACATCTATTTGACCACTATGCTACCTGTCCCTCCCACCCTGATGTCCCAGGCTGAAAAGTCAGTCTTCTTATGCAGGCCAGTAATTTCCTCAGTGCACCCTTTATAAACCTTCTGTATCCCCATTCTGTCTTCAGTGAAAAATAACTATTCCACCCTTATCCAGAATTCCTTGTGTGGACACAATATCAATCTGAACAGTATTTTCTTTTTTGTTACTAAAGCTGTTGAAAATAATATCCAGTAATTTTTTGGCCTTTTGTAGTTTTATCTGTATTTTGAGGAAAGAGTCAGAGTAGACCCTTCCCTGAAGGCTTCTATTCTCTTTCTTGAGATGTAATTGGTGACACAAATCCCACTACCCTAAAAATATAGTTGGGACTTTTTTAATAATGGGTATCCTTAACACTGGACTTTCCATGTAGCACTAGTAGTAAAGAGCATGCACAACACTGAAGCTCATCTTTCTCTCTTTCATAAATTTTTGTTATTTTTTTTCTCCATTGATTTTAATTATAATACTACCAAGTATCATGATTAACCACTTACTACATGCCAGGCATTGTGCTTTAGGTTCATTTTCTCTTTTAATTCTTATAACCATGGTTTTAGACATCTGTTATTATTAACCTTATTAGGCAAATGAAGAAATTGAGGCCTAGAATGGTGAAGGAAATTATGCAAGAACTAGTAAGTAAAAAGTGAAAAAAGAAAGTGTAAGTGAAAGTCGCTCAGTTGTATCCGACTCTTTGTGACCCCATGGACTATACATTTCCTAGAATTCTCCAGGAGTGGGTAGCCTTTCCCTTCTCTAGGGGATCTTCCCAACCCAAGGATCGAACCCCAGTCTCCCACATTGCAGGAGGATTCTTTACCAGCTGAGCCACCAGGGACACCTAAGAATACTGGAGTGGATAGCCTATCCCTTCTCCAGCAGATCATCCTGCACCAGATATTGAACCTGGGTCTCCAGCATTGTAGGTGGATTTTTCATCAACTGAGTTACCAGGGAAGCCCAGTAAGTAAAAGCAAGACTCAAATCTAGATACTTCTAATAGCAGAGTCCAGGCTCCTACACAATACATTACTATTGATCTACAACCAGAGTCAACCAATGGCCAGATGTGGGCGAACCCCAGCCTACTGCCTGTCTTCAAAAGTAAAATTTTATTGGAACTCAGTCACATCCATCATTTACATGTTGTCTGTGGGTGCTTTCATGCTGGGACATGCATGCCCACAAAGCTAAAAACATTAACTATCTGTTCTTTTTCAAAAAAAGCTTTGACCCCTGGTCTAAACATATTAGGGTATTAAATCTGACCAGCTCATGGGGCATCTCATTGTTTATATTTCTCATTTAAAATGGCCCATTTGATGTATAGAACAGACTTTTGGACTCTGGGACCGGGAGAGGGTGGGATGATTGGGGAGAATAGCATTGAAATATGTATAATAATATATCTGAAATGTATAAATTGTTCAAACTAATCACTGTCATGTTATAATTTGTTCATATTAGATGTTTGTAATGTTTCTGATAATCAATAAAAGAGATTCTTGATAAAAAAAAAATAAAATGGCCCATTTGTCCCTATTTTTTGTTTCTTGACTCTAAGTTAGTCTCATCTACATGATGAAACAATGAAATTTCTGTAGCAGCTTACATACTGTTTATGGGTGCCTAAATAAATTTCAATGGTGATCCATTAACAAATGTCTATGTTCTGCATCAGAAAACTCTGATTATCTGGATTGGTTATAGGGGACGTTTAAAGCTTCCTCCCGACTCCTCCCACCCCAACCCTCCTCCTGCAAACACTACTTTTGGCAATTGTCCCGAATTTTCATATACAGATCAAACTTCTTTTCCACTTTAGTTTACCTTCCTGGGTGGCATTCCACCTCCCAGCATGAAACCTAAGCCAATAATCCCATGGCATTTACCTGGCCACTGTGACTGTTCCAAGTGTGGGCTTTTGTCTTAAACATATTTTAAAAGAGTGAATGTTATAGCCTTTCTTGAAATGTTAGAAAAATACTCTCATTTTTTCCCCACTGGAATCAAATGTAAACAGATGTAGCCCTGATGATTGCTGACATCCCTTCTGACAAAGAGAAGAGCCCATTTAAGAGTGGAGGCTTCCTGAGAAGTAGAATTTAGGGACAAAGAGGAAGAAATGAAGTCTTGATTTTTTTAAAGTATGAATCTTTTGAATGAAATGTAGTTTATTTACAATATTACTTTTAAGTGATGATAGTGGTTCAATATTTGTATAGATTATATTCCAGTTAAAGTTCAGTTCAGTTCAGTTGCTCAGTCGTGTCCTACTCTTTGCGACCCCATGAATCGCAGCATGCCAGGCTTCCCTGTCCATCACCAACTCCCAGAGTTCACTCAGACTCATGTCCATGGAGTCAGTGATGCCATCCAGCCATCTCATCCTCTGTCATCCCCTTCTCCTCCTGCCCCCAATCCCCTCCCCCTCCCCAGCATCAGAGTCTTTTCCAATGAGTTAAAGTGAAGTATACAAAATAAGATATTGGATTAGCCAATAAGTTTATTTGGGTTTTAATACATTAAAGAAAAATCCAAATGGACCTTTTGACCAACTCAATATATCTCCCTGTGCTGTACATTACATACTTGTTGTTTATTTATTTTATACATAGTAGTTGGTACCTCTTAATCTTATACCCCTATCTTACCCCTTCCTCTTTCCCTCTCCCCACTGGGAACCACTAGATTGTTCTCTGTGAGTCTGTTTCTGTTCTATTTACTTATTTTATTTTTTATATTCTACATATAAGTGATAACATATAGTGTTTGACTTCTTTCACTCAGCATAATACCATCCAGGTCCACCCATGTAGTTACAAATGGCAAAATATTTCATTCTGTTTTATGGCTGACTGATATTCCATTATAGATTATGCTACATCTTTATCCATTCATCTGTTGATGGACACCTAGGTTGCTTCTATATGTTGACTATTGTAACTAGTGCTACTATGAACATTGGTGTGCCTGTAAGTAATCATATCTTTGAATCACTAAATCCACTTATGCTTGAAGGTGTTTAGCCTTGAAGCTAATTATATTCTTTTACAGAAGCACAAAGAGTTCTGATACAATGATTTTCCCCACAAAAACTATAGTATTTTAGCTCAATTTCTTATATCAGTTTGAGGAGTTAATGCCTATTAACAGCAAAAAAAGAAAATTTATATTGCAGTGGTGGTATTGGGCAAAGAACAGACTTCTGTACTCTGACCCAAGTTTAACTTTCTAATACAGAGAATTCCAGCATTTCTGCCTGGAAAAAAAAAAAAAAAAACAACAACAACAAAAAACTTTGTAGAATGTTCTGGATTCATGAGTTTTGTTTGGCCTACTGGACAGATACAGATTAATCATGTATAAATGCATCAACTTCCAAAAGGAATAGAAAGTTCTGCCCCAAAGTCCTGCCATTACTTAAACAAATGTGAGATGGCTGCTTAAGATTTTGGGGACAGGTTGTGGCGTAGGACTTCTTTCCCATCATCAACACCTGCACTATGCCAAGTACAAAGGAACACAGCAAAGTACAGCGGATTAAGAGCAAGAAACTCTGACAGAATTCAAATGCTGGACTCTACCTCCCACTAACTAGATGAACATTCTCAGTTTCCTTAACTACTCTGTGCCTCGATTCCCTACTTTGTATAGGATTATGAGGGTTTCCATGGTGTTTCAGACAGTAAAGAATCTGCCTGCAATTCAGAAGACCCAGGTTCAATCCCTGGGTCAGGAAGATTCCCAGGAGAAGGAAATGGCAACCCACTCCAGTATTATTGCCTGGAGAATTCCATGGTCAGAGGAGCCTGGTGGGCTAGAGTCAGTGGGATCGTAGAGAGTCAGGCATGACTGAGCAACAATCACACATAGGATTATGAAGTGTAAATTAATATTTTTTTTAAAAAACCTTAAAATAGTACCTGGTACACAATAACCACTATAGAAGTGTTTGTGAAAAAATGAATAAATAGTATACAAGTACTATAACCATTTGAGATAGCTGTAGAGGATCTGTCAAAAAAAAAAACATGGTACCCCAAAAATATAATACATGATGGAAAAACAACATAAATATCTCTGGATGAGAAAGGACCTTTAAATCTGATACATAAGATAGATGCAGTCTTGGGTGAAAGCTATATATGAATAGAAGTCAATAGTGAACTCACCATATAGTCTTTCCCTTTTCCCATTAAGAAACCTTTATGCTTCTCTCCCTTTACCTAATCCCCAAAATGACACAATTTCTGACTTTCATTTTATTTTACTAACCTAGGAAAGATTAGGTTCAAAGATTCTCAAATTTCTTCTGCCTCCCACATTCCCTAAACACCCTCTGCATGTACAGGAATGTCTGACTCTTTGCAACCCCATGGACTATAGGCCACCATGATCTTCTGTCCATGGGTTCTCCATGCAAGAATGTTGGAGTGGGTTGCCATTTCCTCCTCCAGGGCATCTTCCAGACCCAGAGATCCAGCCAAGGTCTCCTGTGTCTCTTGCACTGCAGGGGAATTTTTAACCACTGAGCCACTGGGGAAGCCTCAGGGGAGACAGATGAGACTGTATTGAGGAGACCGAACTTAAACTGAACATGGGAAGAAGAGGGGTTTTAGGTGAAGGGAGAGAGAGATTAAAAGCAGGAGTGGGCATGACTACATGGTCTTAAGTGGAGGTAGGGGCTTGGTCCAAATAATCATACCTACTTTGTAAGACCACTGTGAGAATTATAAGGTCTAGGAGAGAGGAAACAAATACTTGTTCAGCATGGTGCAGTTATTGCTCCAGAGCCCATAGCAGACATTAACAGTCCTTCATAACATTCTACCAAAGAAGCAAGTTACAGGCTCAGAATTCTCTTACACACAGCTCCAAATAGTCAGTACTAATCAGAGTATATAGTTGGCATAAATTGGGTACTCAAGAAATCATAAGTGTTATAACCCCTAGAGACCCACAAAATGTTGGGTACTACTAAAGGAATGCAGAACTTGTCCTTCCTAATCTTACCAAATACAAGTGAAACTCTCTGCATTTACAGTGTGTCAGAGGCCTGCCATGTCTTTAGCACTTGAAGGTCTGACAAGAGACTAAGACCCAGTCTGCTACAAAGGTTATCTGCCATATGTTGAAATATCTCTTATGAGCTATAAGTAGCATCACACTTGATCTTTAGGAGTTGTAAAACCTCCAGAACATGGATACTTTCCCTAATGTCTTCATTTACCTCCCATAGCAATGTGGGAATCCCTCAGGGCCTGAATCAAATTGGCAAGTACAACCAAGAAGCAATAGAATCTGTCTTTGCGATTTATTCTTGACTCCATGTAATGCTCTGCATTCAACCCTAGTGATATGATATCTGCCTAATGGCAGATCACCTTGCCATCCATCCAGCATCAAGATCCTTGCCTTACTAAAACAAACAAACAAAAAAAAAAAAACAAAAAACTCTTCTAGTGTTTCTAGGCCTCCTTCTGTGTTGGACTGAGAGAAAAGAACAGTGTGGAAATGGGTCATGTATTGTGGGGCCCATGTTATTGGACAAGTATTGCAGAGACACTGTTATTCTGGATGGTGACTGAGCAGAATCATTCAGACATGCGATGTAGCTGCCAGCAGAGAGTACGCAAAGGAGACAAGGTAGGTGATGGAGGAGACTGGGAAACATGACATTAAGAGGAATGTTAAACAGGTCCATTGAGCAGGAAAGCTGCTGAGGCTCCTTAATAAATACCATTGCACACATTAGGAAGGAAAACTGGGAAGCTGACAGGGAATATTGGAGAGAGTGTTCATGACTTGTTGAACTTTATAAGCAGCTAGGCCATGGGTCCATCTGAGCCAGAGCAAGGTTAAAGCTTAAAGGAAGCTGTGAGGTCTGATCTGAGCCATAGCAATGGGCAAATTGATCTCAGCTGGACTGTTCTATATCTGATATGAGGATATCAGGATGGCTTTTCTACCTCATTAACTTACAGAGCAGAGTGAAATAGTGCATAACTCCAAGCAGGGTTAACTCAACTCCTATCCTCTCTCTTGCCTCTGAGCCAGCTACATGTCCCAAGCCTGAGCCATGTCTGTTCTAGCCCACTGTTTAGAGGTGACCATGTAGCCTCAAACAGACACTACGAAGGAAGCAATCCACATCTCACACATCTCAGGGACCATTTTTGGAGTCAGATACATTCTACATTCAAAAATCAAGAGAGTGCCAAAGCAGAAAGGGTGTTTTGAGAATTCTCAGCCTAGAGTGTTTTGGAAAGTGCTGATGGGAAAACTTCCACATCAACATTATCTATGGAATGTGATTGGAATGCAAATTATCTAGTCTCATCCTAGACCCATTAATTCACACTGCCTAGAGTTGAGACCCAAATATCTGAATGTTAAAATTTCCAGGGATTCTGATGTATCCTGAAATTTGAAAAACTCTGATAAATATAGGAGTTTTCTATGGGCAGTTCAGTTTAGTTCAGGCACTCAGAAGTGTCCAACTCTGACACTTCTTCCCATCAGATGGCCAAAGTATTGGAGTTTCAGCTTAAGAATCAGTCCTTCCTATGAATATTAAGGATTGATTTCAAACATTTGGCCACCTGATGCAAAGAACTGACTCATTGGAAAAGACTGTTGGGACAGATTGAAGACTGGAGGAGAAGGGGACGATAGAGGATGAGATGGTTGGATGGCATCACTGATTTGGTGGACAAGTTTGAGTAAGCTCCAGGAGTTGGTGATGGAGAGGGAAGCCTGGCGTGCTGCAGTCTATTGGGTCGCAAAGAGTCGGACACAACTGAGTGACTGAACTGAACTGATTTCCTTTAAGATTCACTGATTTGATCTCCTTGCAGCCCAAGGGACTCTCAAGAGTGTTCTCCAACACCACTGTTCAAAAGCATCAATTCTTTGATGCTCAGCGTTATTTATGTTACAACTCTCATATACATACATGACTAAGGAAAAACCGTAGATTGAATAGATGGACCTTTGTTGGCAAAGTAATGTCTCTGCCTTTTAATATGCTGTCTAGGTTTATCACAGCTTTTCTTCCAAGGAGCAAGCATCTTTTAATTTCATGGCCACAGTCACCATCTGCAGTGATTTTGGAGACCATAAAAATAAAGTCTTTCACCATTTCCATTGTCTCTCCATCTATATGCCATGAAGCAGTGGGACCGGATGCCATGATCCTAATTTTCTGAATATTGAGTTTTAAGCCAGCTTTTTCACTTACCTCTTTCAATTTCATTCAGAGGCTCTTTAGTTCCTCTTCGCTTTCTGCCTAAGGGTGGTGTCATCTGCATATCCGAGGTTACTAATATTTCTCTTGGCCAGCTTATGCTTCATCCAGCCTGGCATTTCGCATGACGGACTCTGTATATAAGTTAAATAAGCAGGGAGACAATATACATCCTTGACGTACTCCTTTCGCAACTTGGAACCAGTCTGTTATTCAATGTCCGGTTCGAACTGTTGCTTCTTGACCTTCATACAGATTTCTCAGGAGGCAGGTAAAATGGTTTGGTATTCTTATCTCTCTGCTATTCTCATTGTGGAAGAATTTTCCACAATTTGTTGTGATCCACACAGTCAGAGGCTTTGGCATAGTCAGTAAAGCAGAAGTAGATTTTCTTTTTTTTTTTGGAACTCTTTTGCTTCTTCTATGATTCAACGGATGTTGGCAGTTTGATCTCTGGTTCCTCTGCCTTTTCTAAATCCAACTTGAATATCTGGAGGTTCTCGGTTAATGTATTATCAAAGCTCCAATTAGAGAATTTTGAGCATTACTTTACTAGCATGTGAGATGAGTGCAAATGTGTGGTAGTTTGAACAGTCGTTGGCATTGTGTTTCTTTGGGATTGGAATGAAAACTGACCTTTTCCAGTCCTGTGGCCATTGCTGAGTTTTCCAAATTTGCTGGCATATTGAGTGCGGCACTTTCACAGCATCATCTTGTAGGACTTGAACAAGTTCCACTGGAATTCCTTCACCTCCGCTAGCTTCGTTCATAGTGATGCTTCCTAAGGCCCACTTGACTTCACATGCCAGGATGTCTGGCTCTAGGTGAGTGATAACCCCATTGTGGTTATCTGGTCATTACTATATTTATTGTACAGTTCTTCTGTGTATTCTTGCCACCTCTTCTTAGTATTTTCTGCTTCTGTTAGGTCCATACTGTCTGCTCTTTATTGTGCCCATCTTTGCATGAAATGTTCCCTTTGTATTTGTAATTTTCTTGAAGATATTTCTAGCCTTTCCCATTCTATTTTTTTTCCCTTTAATTCTTTGCATTGATCACTGAGGAAGGCCTTTGTAGCTCTGCTTGCAATTCTTTGGAACTCTGCATTCAGATGGATATATCTTCCCTTTCTCACTTGCCTTTTGCTACTCTTCTTTTCTTAGATATTTGTAAGGCCTCCTCAGACAACCATTTTGTGTTTTTGCATTTCTTCTTTTGGTGAATGTCCTGATCACCACCTCCCGTGAAATGACACAAACCTCTATCCATAGTACTTCAGCCACTCTGTCGGATCTAACCCTTGAATCTTTTGTCACTTCTACTCTATAATCGTAAGAAATTTGATTAGGTCCTATTTGAATGGTCTAAAGGTTTTCCATACTTTCTTCAATTTAAATCTGAATTTTATAATAAGCAGTCATCAAATATTCCCAAGGTAAAATCTGAAGACCTCTGATCACAGAATAAATTGGGAATACACAAACATAAAAATGGAAAAGGTCAGTTTTCATTCCAAACCCAAAAAAGGCAATGCCAAAGAATGCTCAAATTATCGCACAATTGCACTCATCTCAAAGGCTAGTAAACTAATGCTCAAAATTCTCCAAGCCAGGCTTCAACAGTACATGAACCGTGAACTTCCAGATGTTCTAGCTGGTTTTAGAAAAGGCATAGGAATCAGAGATCAAATTGCCAACGTCCATTGGATTATAGAAAAAAAAACAAGAAAGTCCCAGAAAAACATCTATTTCTTCTTTATTGACTATGCCAAAGCCTTTGACTGTGTGGATCACCACAAACTGCAGAAAACTCTTAAAGATATGGGAATATCAGACCACCTGACCTGCCTTTTAAGAAATCTGTATGCGGGTCAGGACGCAACCGTTAGAACTAATAGGGAAAGGAGTATGTCAAGGCTGTATATTGTCACCCTGATTATTGAACTTATAGGCAGAGTACATCCTGAGAAACACTGGGCTGGATGAAGCACAAGTTACAATCAAGATTGCTAGGGAAAATGTCAATAGCCTCAGATATGCAGATGACATCACCCTTATGACAGAAAGCGAAGAAGAACTAAAGAGCCTCTTGATGAAAGTGGAAGAGGGGAATGAAAAAGTTTGCTTAAAGCTCAACATTCAGAAAACTAAGATCATGGCATCTGGTCCCATCACTTCATGGCACAGATGGAGAAACATTGGAAACAGTGGCAGACTTTATTTTTATGGTCTCTAAAATCTCTGCAGATCATGACTGCAGCCATGAATTTCAAAGATGCTTACTCTTTGGAAGAAAAGTTATGACCAACCTAGGGAGCATATTACAAAGCAGAGACAATATATACGGAATTTAGAAAGACGGTAATGATAACCCTATAGTGAGACAACAAAGGAGACACAGATGTATAGAACAGTCTTTTGGACTCTGTGGGAGAAGGAGAGGGTGGGATGATTTGAGACAATAACATTGAAACATGAATATCATCATATCAGAAAAGGATCACCAGTCCAGATTTAATGCATAAGACAGGGTGCTCAGGGCTGGTGCACTAAGATGATCCAGAGGGATGGGCTGGGGAGCGAGGTGGGAGGGGGTTCAGGATGGGGAACACACGTATATCCATGGCTGATTCATGTCAATGTATGGCACAAACTATTACAGTATAGTAAAGTAACTAGCCTCCAATTAAAATAAATAAATTAAAAAATAAACAAATAGAAAGCAGAGACATTACTTGGCAAACAAAGTTCCGTCTAGTAGAGGCTATGGTTTTTCCAGTAGTCATGTATGGATGTGAGAGTTGGACTATAAAGAAAGCTGAGCACCGAAGAACTGATGCTTTTGAACTGTGGTGTTGGAGAAGACTCCTGAGAGTGCCTTGGACTGCAAGGAGATCCAACCAGTCCATCCTAAAGGAAATTAGTCCTGAATGTTCATTGGAAGGACCAATGCTGAGGCTGAAACTCCAATACTTTGGCCACCTGGTGCGAAGAACTGAATCATTTGAAAAGACCCTGATGCTCGGAAAGATAGAAAGTAGGAGGAGAAGGGGACACCAGAAGATGAGATGGTTGGATGGCATCACTGACTCAGTGGACATGAGTTTGTGTAAACTCCGTGAGTTGTTGATGGACAGGGAGGCCTGGCATGATGTAGTCCATGGGGTCGCAAAAAATCGGACACAACTGAGCAACTGAACTGAACTGCAACATAAAAATACAGATCCCTAGGCCTCCTGATAACCCTTGTGAATCGTGATATCTTATCTTGATAAACTTTGAGAAACCTGTCCTTGCATTGGGCAGATTCAGAAACTGACCCAGAGAGACAAAGTAACTTGCCCAAGTTTGTCAGTACAGATGGTGGCAGAGCTGGGGTCACAGCCAAGTCTTCAGATAATTCCAAACAGTATGCCCCTATGGTTACATTATGAGGGTTATTTGTGTATCACTTTAGCTCCTATGGGTTTCCCTGGTAGCCCAGATGGTAAAGCATCTGCCTAGAAGGCAGGAGAACCAGGTTTGATCCTGGGTCAGGAAGATCTCCTATAGAAGGGAATGGTTACCCACTCTAGTATTCTTGCCTGGAGAATTCCATGGACAGAGGAGTCTGGCAGACTATCGCCCACGGGGTCGCAAAAAGGTGGACACAACTGAACGAATAATACGTTCACATTTAGCTCCTATACTGGCACCCCTTAGAATATCTGGAGACCAAGAGTAAGAATGCAACTACTCTCAGCAGAGTAATTGCATAACCCTAGTTCAAAGTGTCTCCTGCAATTGGTTAGGTAGAACAGCTTGAAAATATAACAGGGTGAGGTCTCAAAGATCTCTTAAATGCAGCAGGTTACAGCAGGTCCTTCTCCAAAAGGAGTCTTAGCGAACCCCAGAGTGGTGCAATTTTTTATCTGAGGACTCTCTTAACTATGGCTTAGTGTCAAACTGAAGACAGATATACAAGTGACCTGCAACAGTGCACTAAGCCTATTTTTATGCTGTTGTTTTCATAGTTGATACTCATACTGATTAAGGAAAAGTTTAAGCATGTGTAGTTTTCTATCAGACCTGATCCAGGCTCAGAAGGTGGATCCCTCAAGCCTGTTCATTTGAGTTATGAGCTCTGTTTCCACTTCATCTCCAAAAGACTGTGGTCTGGAAGGCTGCCAGACTGTCAGCTGACTCCTGAGGATCTGCTGGGACAATTCAATAGAAGGCCATTGACTTCTGAAAAGAGAGCAATTTCCGAAATGATATGGCAAGGTAGGTTTTTTAGAGAGTTTAGGCAATTGCCATTGACAACAGTGCCATTGTATGATTTGCATTTGGGTTAATGCTTAAAGTTTTAGCAAGTGTTTCACCAGTGCCACATTAATTAGGAAACATTACATGATTTGTCATTTTGAATACATAATTCTGTAAAGAAACAGGAGACCTTAACAAAAGAATTTCTGAGGGTAGAAAGGGCAGAAAGCAGGGACAGAGAAGGAAAAGTAATAATTGCTCATCTCCTCCAAAAGAGTGTGGTAGAGGTGCACAAACACTTAACTTCCATTCTGAAATGAATGCTGTATACAACAGAAGTACTTTTTAAAATTAATTTGGTGCCAAAACTCACTTGGCACCAAAACCTGACCTGAACTAACATGAACTTATTCTTGGAGTATTTAGACATTTTTCTTGCAGAAATGTTAAAGGATAAATTATGAGATGTTTTCCCAGACACTTTTGGGAGTGTTATATAATAAACAGTACATACTCTGTGATACGTTCTAAAATCTGAAAATAATTTAAATTCTAAAACACAGACAATGGACCTAGAATAATGATAGCTAACATTTATGGAGCCTTTGCCACCTGCATGGAGCTTTGCTGATCTCTTTTAATCTCATTTAATCCTCATGACACCGTGAGGCAGGTATTAAAATCATCTCCATTTTAAATTTTGCAACTGATTATCAGATAGGTTAAACAACTTGTCGAGAGTCATTGAGTATTTGGAAAGCCAGGGTTTGCACCCAGGTCAGTATAACTCGAGAACCTCTGTGCTGAACTCTTGCTCTCTACTATCAGGTAGAGATGAACAGTTCTTAAGGACAGTGAGGGCTCTTTGTGAGCTCTATATGGAGGTCGAATAGGCTACCACCTATTTCATGTCATTTGAGGGTCAACCTCCTACCTACAAATGTCACGTCCCCATCCCTACGTCTTTGAAATGTCATCTCCCCATCCCTACTTGTCTGAGACGCACTAATATGGCTTTATTCCCTGATGTTTGTGAGTATGGCTTTTAGGGCTTCCCTGGTGGCTCAGACGGTAAAGCGGCTGCCTGCAATGTGGGAGACCTGGGTTCGATTCCTGGGTCGGGAAGATCCCCTGGAGAAGGAAATGGCAATCCACTCCAGCACTCTTGCCTGGAAAATCCCATGGGCTGAGGAGCCTGATAGGCTAGAGTCCATGGGGTCGCAGAGAGTCAGACACGACTGAGCGACTTCACTTTCACTTTCACCAGCTAAAGAAGTCTGCTACCACACTGGTACAGGTTCCAGATATCCACTCCAGACTCACTGAATCAAAACTGCTAGAGACTGGGACCAAGGAGATTCTTATACTCGTTAAATTTGAGGGAAAAAACGGAATGCCTTGAAAAAGGTCAATCGTTATCCTTCAATAATTAATTAACATCTTTTATTAGTTGACACCTAGCTGGGTAGGCAGTAAGAAACTCATGGATGGTCCTGGAAAGTGAAAGATCTCTGAAAGGCAAATAGGAAAATAGGTAGGTGAGATATGTTAAAGAAGAAAGGATGTATGACAGTTTCTTCCTGCTTCAGTATTATGCAATGAGGGAAGATTCTCACCATTGGCATTGTACACGTACATTGGAACAAACTTGGAAGCAAATCACTCATTTTTTGTTGCTACTCAGAGCACCTATCTATTGTTTCATTAACAACACCATTGTTGTTTCATTAACAACATTCATTGTTTCATCACAACACCCCTTTTAGGTAGACAGAATAGTCATTCTTAATACCTAAGAGAGAAAACTGAGTAGCAAACAAGTCTTCAGTCAAAGCGTCCAACTGATTATTTGGGCAAGTTTCCAGCCCAAGTTTCTGCCAGCAATGTTTAATTAATTAATTCTTCCGATAAAACCTTCCATAGGTCTAGAGAGGAGGTGCCATCAAATAAAACCTAGGGAATCAAAGCTTGCATTCAGTGATACACATTTTTTGCCCACAAAGGGACAATTTAAATGCTGCATAGCACAAGGAAAGGACAATAAGGGGAATTAAACATGTATCAGAAAATTTCAACCAATATACAAATGATTGGGGTGTGTTTTAAGCGTCTCCTGCTTTCTTAACTCTTGTTATCAATGCAGGGAAAACTGAACATTTTGAACTTTATTACTTTAAGCATATTTTGTTCTTGTTGCCTAGGTTCTCAATCTCACCCCCTCATCTTGCCTGTGATGGCTTAATCATCTCCATGGCAACGGTTGTGACCTCAGAGACTGACTAGAAAGCCAGAAAAAATACATTAACAACCAGCACAGTAATCAGATCCCCACAGCACTGCAGACTATGGTTGGAGCACTGAAGATCAAGTTCAACGAGTAAGTATTCCATTTCCGACTGAGTGTTCTCTAGAGCAGCACTTCTCAAACTTCAGTGAACACTCAAATCACCTAGAGAATCATGTTAAAATGGAATACTCATCCAGTAGGTCTGGGATGGGGTCTTAGGGTCTATATTTCCAACAACCACCCTAGAGATGCCAAAGCTACTGGTTCCCTGAGAGTTTTTGGCGTAGCCAGGGCCAAGAACTGTCATTATGCCAAAGTAATGTAAGCACAGTTGGAGTCCCAGAGGAAGTGCTGCTTTGGACAGCAGTCCTGATGAACGTGACACCTTTGATATTAACTTGTTTTGTGTCTTTGGGTAAATATTTTGACCTCTCTGAGCCTGTTTTTATTCTCTGTGAAATTATGAATGTGGTCTGGATGATTTCTAAGATCAGTTTGGATTGTAAACTTGCTTGAGCCTCTTAGAAAGAAGGAAAATTTAGAACCATAGGCTTAGTCTGAGGGCAAAATGCCCCTATATTATCAAAGGAATGATGAAAGTAATCTACTATAACTGTTTCCTTTATCTTCTTAATTCCAAATCTTCTGTGTGTCTTCAGGTAATTCATTTCTTCTAAATGGGGATAATATTGGCATTCTCCTAAAGAAGAGGCAACATTGAACGGTGGATAACCGTTTTGAGTGTTTCTGAGCTCTCAGCATACCCTTGTGACCTAATAGCTAACAGCTTTGGCTACTTGCTCATGACGCTGTCCCTCTGATCACAGAGCAAAACCACTGTCTGCCCACTGGTATCCAGTTCTGGTACTCAACTCTGCCTAGTCCCATTTCATTCCAGAAGATACATTAGAGAGTTACTCAGAATCATCTCCTACCCTATTGTTCTGTTGAAGCAGTATGAGAAATTTCTTCTTGAGTGCCACAGTCATTTGGTGAGCCCACAAAACAGAAAATGAACCCCCTGGTGAATACTAAGGTTGACAAAGAGGAAGATGTCTCTCAGCAGGATGACACTACTTTTCAGCTCCTTCCTGAGACTCTAAGATATGATGAATCCAGTCAGAGTGATCATTTCCAAGAAGAACTAGCTGACCCCATTCAGGATGAAGTTAGTGGCCCAGATCTGATGGACAGTATCCCAGACCTTGTCCTAACTCAGTGTATTGAGTTGAGCAAGATACATAGTGACCAGCCAGAGCTTCTACCAAGCTTCTCCAACCGCACACAGCCAGCACCCAAGGAAGACCCTATACAGCTGCAAGGAAGCGAGCCACCTCTCACTCCAATCAAAAGAGCCCGCCAGCGAAAAATTCAGGCATGCCTCTACTGCAGCAACACTGGTCAGTTCACAATAGATTGCCTTGCCAAAAGCTCTCAAGCCCCAGCAAACATGAATAACCCAACTCATCAGTAAGAGGAACCCAGGCAAGTCACATTGTTAACATACTCTGTCACCTCCAGCCTTACCGATTTATATCCTGCATTAACGTTTAAAGTACAGGTGGGGAACTGTCATACCACTTTACAGACAGTCATAAATTCATGCTTCTGAGAATTTCAACAACCAGATCTTGTTCATTTGCTGAACCATCACCAAACATGATCCAACAATGATGAAAACAACTTCCATGCACTTTCTGCATCTGGGACTAGCTTTCCAAGAGTACTGAAAGCCTGAAGGATAAGCTCTGCTCATTCGGACCCAATGGAAACCACCCAGGCAATGCATTGGAAAACTTCATCCTCACCAATGGGTAATAGACACCGGGATTGAGTTTTGTGGCCCTAGTCTTTGTGCCTACACTTGGCCCCAAGCCTCTCACCCTCACTCTCATGGGTCTGTTTGCTAGTTTCCTGTTTTTTTAGGACTCTTGGCTGAAGTCCCAGTTGCATTTCCACATCCTACCAACATTTTCTACTAGAAGCTGAATCCTCATCCACCTGTTGACTAGTTCTACCTTAAAATAAACCAACTTTCATGGACACACAGTTCTGCCACCGTTTCATATGATAATTTATTTTATTACTATTTAAATGCTTCTCCTTGCACAACCACCCAAAACGTTTGCTATTGACAAACTAGATGGCATTGACCTCCCAGTTCTCCTCTTGGAACTTTGGGTACACTTCTTTGAGAATTAGCCCCTCAGGTTGCCACATGTTTTTAGCCAAGCCCTAGCCTCCTCCCTATTGCTTCAAACCTACTTCAGGTTCCAGCATGTCTTATGGCCAAGTCAAAATGCTCTAGGATGATGACCTCTGATAACTATTTAGTCAGAGTTGGGGAATGTGTTACATCCTAATGACTATGTCTGAAGCATGTCCGTGCTTCCTTATGTAGGGGACCTGGCTGGCTGAATCTCACTGAAGACTGAATATCAGGCCCTTCAGTAGTTTCTGACTCTAGAGGCCTCAGCATGATCTAGGATCTCTGCCCCTTGATGCTAAGCTCTACCCCTATAGATAACCTCTGGGGACCCTTTAACTGGTTGAGGATCTTAAAGAGTTGTTAATGGCGGACAATTTTCTGAACCATCTCATGTTTAAAATCCTGGGGTGTATACATCAATGGCCTTCGCTGTTGGCTCAGACAGTAAAGAATCTTCTTGCAATGTGGGAGATCTTGGTTCGATCCCTGGGTTGGGAAGATCCCCTGGAGCAGGGCATGGCAACCCACTCCAGTATTCTTCCCTGGAGCATTCCCATAAATGGAGGAGCCTGAGGGCTACAGACCATGGGGTCGCAAAGAGTTGGACACAACTAAACATACAGCACACATACATCATCACCATCTGTCCATAGAACTTATAAAATGAGGGTATGATGGTTTGTGCTATGCTTTTGGCATAGCTCCACTCTCCGTATGGATTCCTAATGCTACTGAACAAAAGTAGGGCTAGGCTGAAAAGGAAAAATTCCTAAAATGTTAAGTATATGCAGTGATAATTGGTGTATTCTGATAAAATGGCTTCCCTGATGTAATATTAGTAAATCAGTATTTCCTAGCATCCAGCAAGGCCACTCAGGACTTGAAGCACCACTGTAGTTTGTCTTAGAAAATTATGGTTTTACAATACATAAACCTAACTAGGACCTTATTACCCTTAGCTTAAAGCACTAACAAACAGATATTTTCACCTATCAGTGCGTCACTGTGCCAATTCTTATTTGTATTTGCAAGTAGTCTCTCTATCAATAGCTTGCTATATAATCCACTTTACTGCATATGCTCTCACAACAAGGACATCTGAACGCATATATTTCCCCTGTGCTGAGAAATTCCCAAAAGTGTAATGGGATTATTTGAGAGCCTGTATCAGGTAACTCTATTTGAAATTTAAGTGACTCTGGCGTTACTTGCTGGTATCCTGATCTAGCACCACGAATCTGTCATAAAGGACTAACGCAATGGCCTCCAGTCACTTTCCTTACTGACTCCAATGTGGTCCTGGTATGTTGATAGGAGCATTCAATTGATGTAACCACCAATCTTTCTTTATCTTAGTGCCACAATTTATCATAGACGTCCCAGGTATCACCGTGGTAAAGAATCTGCCTACCAAGTAGGAGACATGGGTTCAATCCCTGGGTCAGGAAGATGCACTGAGGAAGAAATGTCATCCCCCTTCAGTATTCTTGCCTGGGAAATCCCAGGGATATAGGAACTTGGTGGGCTACAGTCCGTGGGGTCACAAAGAGTTGGACATGACTTAGCAATTAAACATTGACAACAACAATTTATCATTAATTTTTATGTTCAGTTCAGTTCAGTCGCTCAGTCACGTCCGACCCTCTGTGAGCCCATGAACCACAGCATGCCAGGCCTCCCAGTCCATCACCAACTCCTGGAGTCCACCCAAACCCATGTCCATTGTGTCGGTGATGCCATCCAATCATCTGTCATCCCCTTCTCCTCCTCCCCTCAATCTTTCACAGCATCAGGGTCTTTTCAAATGAGTCAGCTCTCCACATTAGGTGTCCAAAGTATTGGAGTTTTAACTTCAACATGAGTCCCTCCAATGAACACCCAGGACTGATCTCATTAAGAATGGATTGGTTGGATCTCCTTGCAGTCCAAGGGACTCTCAAGAATCTTGTCCAAGACCACAGTTCAAAAGAATCAATTCTACAGTGCTCAGCTTTCTTTATAGTCCAACTCACATCCATACATGACTACTGTAAAAACCAGAGCCTTGAGTAGATGGAACTTTGTTTGCAAATTAATGTCTCTACTTTTTAATATGCTGTCTAAGTTGGTCATAACTTTCCTTCCAAGGAGCAAGCATCTTTTAATTTCATGGCTGCAGTCACCATCCACAGTGATTCTGGAGCCCAGAAAAATAAAGTCTGACACTCTTTACATTGTTTCCCCATCTATTTGCATGAAGTGATGGGATCGGATGCCATGATCTTTGTTTTCTGAATGTTGAGCTTTAAGCCAACTTTTTCACCCTCCTCTTTCATTTCATCACGAGTTTCTTTAGTTCTTCACTTTCTGCCATAAGGGTGCTGTCATCTGCATATCTGAGGTTATTGATATTTCTCCCAGCAATCTTGATTCCAGCTTGTGCTTCATCCAGCCCAACGTTTCTCATGATGTACTCTGCATATAAGTTCAATAAGCAGGGTGACAATATACAGCCTTGATGTACTCCTTTTCCTATTTGGAACCAGTCTTGTTCCATCTTCACTTCTAACTGTTGCTTCCTGATCTGCATACAGATTTCTCAAGAGTCAGGTCAGGTGATTTGGTATTCCCATCTGTTTCAGAATTTTCTACAATTTATTGTGATCCACACAGTCACAGGCTTTGGCATAGTCAATAATGCAGAAATAGATGTTTTTCTGGAATTCTCTTGCTTTTTAAATGATCCAGTGGATGTTGGCAATTTGATCTCTGGTTCCTCTGCCTTTTGTAAAACCAGCTTGAACATCTGGAAGTTCCCAGTTCACGTATTGCTGAAGTCTGGCTTGGAGAATTTTGAGCATTACTTTAATAGTATGTGAGATGAGTGCAATTGTGTGGTAGTTTGAGCATTCTTTGGCATTTTCTTTCTTTGGGATTGGAATGAAAACTGACCTTTTCCAGTCCTGTGACCACTGCTGAGTATTCCAAAATTGTTGACATATTGAGTACAGCACTTTCACAGCATCATCTTTTAGGATTTGAAATAGCTCACCTGAAATTCCATCTCCTCCACTAGCTTTGTTTGTAGTGATGCTTCCTGAGGCCCACCTGACTTCACATTCCAGGATGTCCCACTCTGGGTGAGCGTGAGTGATCAGACCTTCGTGATTATCTGGCTCATGAAGATCTTTTTTGTACAGTTTCTGTGTATTCTTGCCAACCCTTCCTAATATCTTCTGCTTCTGTTAGGTCCATCCCATTTCTGTCCTCTATTGAGCCCATCTTTGCATGAAATGTTCCCTTGGTATCTCTAATTTTCTTGAAGATATTTTATGTCCATGTACTTTTGACATGTAAAATGTCCCTTTATATTATGCAGACTTTCCAGGTGGCCCTAATGGTAAAGATCCTTCCTGCCAATGCACGAGCCAAGAAATGTGGGTTTGATCCTTGGTTCAGGAAGATCCCCTGGAGAGGAAAAGACAACAGAATCCAGTATTCTTGCCTGGGAGATTCCATGGACACAGGAACATAGCAGGCTACAGTCCACTGGGTCACAAACAGTCAGAGATGACTGAAGAGACTTAGCACACACACACTTTAATTTATACAGAAGACTCCAGATTTCATAGCCTCTAAGGACTACGTCAAGGCTGTATATTGTCACCCTGCTTATTTAACTTATATGCAGAGTACATCATGAGAAACCCTGGACTGGAAGAAGCACAAGCTGGAATCAAGATTGCCGTGAGAAATATCAATAACCTCAGATATGCAGATGACATCACCCTTATGGCAGAAAGTGAAGAGGAACTAAAACGCCTCTTGATGAAAGTGAAAATGGAGAGTGAAAAAGTTGGCTTAAAGCTCAACATTCAGAAAACGAAGATCATGGCATCTGGTCCCATCACTGCATGGGAAATAGATGGGGAAACAGTGGAAACAGTGTCAGACTTTATTTTTCTGGGCTCCAAAACCACTGCAGATGGTGACTGCAGCCATGAAATTAAAAGACGCTTACTCCTTGGAAGGAAAGTTATGACCAACCTAGATAGCATATTCAAAAGCAGAGACATTTACTTTGCCAACAAAGGTCTGTCTAGTCAAGGCTATGGTCTTTCCTGTGGTCATGTATGGATGTGAGAGCTGGACTGTGAAGAAGGCCGAGCACCAAAGAATTGATGCTTTTGAATTGTGGTGTTGGAGAAGACTCTTGAGAGTCCCTTGGACTGCAAGGAGATCCAACCAGTCCATTCTGAAGGAGGTCAGCCCTGGGATTTCTTTGGAAGGAATGATGCTAAAGCTGAAACTCCAGTACTTTGGCCACCTTATGCAAAGAGTTGACTCATTGGAAAAGACTCTGATGCTGGGAGGGATTGGGGGCAGGAGGAAAAGGGGACGACGGAGGATGAGATGGTTGGATGGCACCAGTGACTCGATAGATATGAATCTGAGTGAACTCCGGGAGTTGGTGATGGACAGGGAGGCCTGGTGTGCTGCAATTCATGGGGTTGCAGAGTTGGACACAACTGAGTGACTGAACTAAACTGAACTGAACTGAAGAACAATTACCCGTGGGCTAGGAAGTTCACTTCACCTCCTACTTCTAGAAGCTACTTATTGAGAATTTCACAGTGAGGGACCTCTTGTACTCTATGTGATGTAATCCAACAGACTGAGCATATGAAGAGAAGCTGTTGTAGTAATACCATACTCTTCAATTAGCACGAGTTAGCATAAATTTACATGGATGATTCCTATACCGAAGTGAATTTATCTCAGAGTGAAACTAATTAAAATCTACAGAGAGCAAATGACATGTACCCTACTCAAAACTGCAGTCTGCAATTGCAAAGGCTTGGGGAACCCCAAGGTCCAATCAAGGTTGTAGTTTCACAGGGGGCAAATGTGCTACATGGTTGATGCAAGCAAGCAAGAAATAATCTAATCATTTTACAACTATGAAGAAGGAATTGTTAACAAGAAAATGGTTTGCATGGGATATAGAAGTAGAAGGGAATAATTAAAGAGCCATAGGGTACAAGTAATCTCTCCAGTGTCAGAGAGGGAACACTAACCCACAGAAGATTTGCCAGGTCCATATACAATGGGATAGAGGCACCGGGTCATCCCAATTTGTGCCATTAGCCATTAAGATTGCCAACTAACACCCCTTGACTCCATATTAAAAAGCAGAGACATTACTTTGCCAACAAAGGTCCATCTAGTCAAGGCTATGGTTTTTTAAGTAGTCATGTATGGGTGTGAGAGTTGGACTATAAAGAAAGCTGAGTGCCAAAGAATTGATGCTTTTGAACTGTGGTGTTGGAGAGGACTCTTGAGAGTGCCTTGGACTGCAAGGAGATCCAATCAGTCTATCCTAAAGGAAATCAGTCCTGAATGTTCATTGGAAGGACTGATGTTGAAGCTGAAATTCCAATATTTTGGCCACTTGATGCGAAGAGCAGACTCATTTGAAAAGACCCTGGCACTAGGAAAGATTGAAGGTGGGAGGAGAAGAGGACGACAGAGGATGAGATGGTTGGATGGCATCACCAACTCAATAGACATGAGTCTGAGTAAACTCCAGGAGTTGGTGATGGACAGGGAGGCCTGTTGTGTGCTGCAGTCTATGGGGTGCAAAGAATTGGACACGACTGAGCGACTGAACTGAACTGAATTGACTCCATGCTCTAAGATTTGACCTGATTATAATTATTTTCCCATGTAAACTTAGTTAAGGGGAGGAAATTTGCTAACTAGTTGACATGAAGTGTTCTACTCTCCTTTGCAGTTAATTCTCATTATAAATGATTAAATAGGTGTTTGGTTTATACCTCAATTTCTGTGGTTTTAATATCATTCACCCTCCAGACCCTAATCACTTCTGAGTCCAGTGGAAACAAAATAAGACTCTCACCATGCAATGTCAGCATTCACAGTGTGAACTGCAGTGAATTCACTGAAGATTGTCCTCCCTGAAGCCTTATCTTAAAAGTCTCCCTGTTTCACTCTCTCGTTTGTCCACAACTCTAATAACATTTCTAAAGACCTACGATTTTCACTTCCTGTACTTGAGTTCAGTTCAGTCGATCAGTCGTGTCCGACTCTTTGTGACCGCATGAATCGCAGCATGCCAGGCCTCCCTGTCCATCACCAACTCCCGGAGTTCACCATAACTCATGTCCATCGAGTCAGTGATGCCATCCAGCCATCTCATCCTCTGTCGTCCCCTTCTCCTCCTGACCCCAATCCCTCCCAGCATCAGAGTCTTTTCCAATGAGTCAACTCTTCGCATGAGGTGGCCAAGGTACTGCAATTTCAACTTTAGCATCAGTCCTTCCAAAAAACACCCAGGGCTGATCTCCTTTAGAATGGACTGGTTGGATCTCCTTGCAGTCCAAGGGACTCTCAAGAGTCTTCTCCAACACCACAGTTCAAAAGCATCAATTCTTTGGTGCTCAGCTGTCTTTACAGTCCAACTCTCACATCCATACCTGACCACTAGAAAAACCATAGCCTTGACTAGATGGGCCTTTGTTGGCAAAGTAATGTCTCTGCTTTTGAATATGCTATCTAGATTAATCATAACTTTCCCTTCCAAGGAGTAAGTGTCTTTTAATTTCATGGCTGCAGTCACCATCTGCAGTGATTTGGGGGCCCCAAAAATAAAGTCTGACACTGTTTCCCCTGTTTCCCCATCTATTTCCCATGAACTGATGTGACCAGATGCCATGATCTTCATTTTCTGAATGTTGAGCTTTAAGCCCACTTTTTCACTCTCCTCTTTCACTTTCATCAAGGAGGCTTTTGAGTTCCTCTTCACTTTCTGCCATAAGGGTGGTGTCATCTACATATCTGAGGTGATTGATATTTCTCCCAGCAATCTTGATTCCAGCTTGTGTTTCTTCCAGTCCAGCGTTTCTCATGATGTACTCTGCATATAAGTTAAATAAGCAGGGTGACAATATACAGCCTTGATGTACTCTTTTTTCCTGTTTGGAACCAGTCTGTTGTTCCATGTCCACTTCTAACTGTTGCTTCCTGACCTGCATATAGGTTTCTCAAGAGGCAGGTCAGGTGGTCTGGTATTCCCATCTCTCTCAGAATTTTCCACAGTTTATTGTGATCCACAGAGTCAAAGATTTTGGCTTTGTCAATAAAGCAGACATAGATGTTTTTGGAACTCTCTTGCTTTTTCCATGATCCAGCAGATGTTTGCAATTTGATCTCTGGTTCCTCTGCCTTTTCTAAAACCAGCTTGAACATCTGGAAGTTCATGGTTCACGTATTGCTAAAGCCTGGCTTGGAGAATTTTGGGTATTACTTTACTATCGTGTGAGATGCCTGCAATTGCACAGCAGTTTGAGCATTCTTTGGCATTGCCTTTCTTTGAGATTGGAATGAAAACTGACCTTTCTCAGTTCTGTGGTCACTGCTGACTTTTCCAAATTTGCTGGCATATTGAATGCAGCACTTTCACAGCATTATCTTTAGGATTTTAAATAGCTCAAGTGGAGTTCCATCACCTCCACTAGCTTTGTTCATAGTGATGCTTTCTAAAGCCCACTTGACTTCATATTCCATGATGTCTGGCTCTAGGTGAGTGATCACACCATCGTGATTATCTTGGTCGTGAAGATCTTTTTGTACAGTTCTACTGTGCATTCTTGCTACCTCTTCTTAATATCTTCTGCTTCTGTTAGGTCCATACCATTTCTATCCTTTATCAAGCCCATCTTTGAATGAAATGTTCCCTTGGTATCTCTAATTTTCTTAAAGATATCGCTTCTGCTGCTGCTAAGTCACTTCAGTCGTGTACAACTCTGTGTGACCCCATAGACGGCAGCCCACCAGGCTTCCCCGTCCCTGGGATTCTCCAGGCAAGAACACGGGAGTGGGTTGCCATTTCCTTCTCCAATGCATGAAAGTGAAAAGTGAAAGTGAAAGTGAAGTTGCCCAGTCGTGTCCTACTCTTCATGACCCCATGGACTGCAGCCTACCAGGCTCCTCCATCCATGATATTTTCTAGGCAAGAGTACTGGAGTGGCTTGCCATTGCCTTCTCCGAAAGAGATCTCTAGTCTTTCCCATTCTGTTGTTTTCTTCTATTTCTTTGCACTGATCGCTGAGGAAGGCTTTCTTATCTCTTCTTGCTATTCTTTGGAACTCTGCATTCAGATCTTATATCTTTCCTTTTCTCCTTTGTTTTCACTTCTCTTCTTTTCACACCTATTTGCAAGGCCTCCCCAGACCGCTATTTTGCTTTTTTGCATTTCTTTTCCATGGCGATGGTCTTGATTCCTGTCTCCTGTACAATGTCATGAACCTCAGTCCATAGTTCATCGGGCACTCTATCTGTCAGATCTAGTCCTTTAAATCTATTTCTCACTTCCACTGTATAATCATAAGGGATTTGCTTTAGGTCATACCTGAATGGTCTAGTGGTTTTCCCTCCTTTCTTCAATTTAAGTCTGAATTTGGCAATAAGGAGCTCACGATTGAAGCCACAGTCAGCTCCCTGTCTTGTTTTTGCTGACTGTATAGAGCTACTCCGTCTTTGGCTGCAACGAATATAGTCAGATTTCGGTGTTGACCATCTGGTGATGTCCATATGTAGAGTCTTCTCTTGTGTTGTTGGAAAAGGGTGTTTGCTATGACCAATGCGTTCTCTTGGCAAAACTCTATTAGCCTTTGCACTGTTTCATTCCGTATTCCAAGGCCAAATTTGCATGTTATCCCAGGTGTTTCTTGACTTCCTACTTTTGCATTCCAGTCCCCTATAATGAAAAGGACATCTTTTTTGGTGTTAGTTCTAAAAGGTCTTGTAGGTTTTCATAGAACTGTTCAACTTCAGCTTCTTCAGCATTACTGGTTGGGGCATAGACTTGGATTACTGTGATACTGAATGGTTTGCCTTGGAAAAGAACAGAGATCATTCTGTCGTTTTTGAGATTGCATCCAAGTACTGCATTTCGGACTCTTTTGCTGACTGTGATGGCTACTCCATTTCTTCTAAGGGATTCCTGCCCGCAGTAGTAGATATAATGGTCCTCTGAGTTAAATTCACCCATTCCAGTCCATTTTAGTTCGCTGATTCCTACAATGTCAACATTCACTCTTGCCATCTCCTGTTTGAGTATTTCCAATTTGCCTTGATTCATGGACCCAACATTTCAGGTTCCTATGCAATATTGCTCTTTACAGCATCAGACCTTGCATCTATCATCAGTCACAGTATTGTTTTTGCTTTGGCTCCATCCCTTCATTCTTTCTGGAGTTATTTCTCCACTGATCTCCAATAGCATATTGGGCACCTACCAACCTGGGGAGTTCCTCTTTGAGTATCCTATCATTTTGCCTTTTCATATTGTTCATAGGGTTCTCAAGGCAAGAATACTGAAGTGGTTTGCTATTCCCTTCTCCAGTTGACCACATTCTGTCCGACCTCTCCACCACAAGCCGCCTGACTTTGGTGGCCCCACACAGCATGGTTTAGTTTCATTGAGTTAGACCAGGCTGTGGTCCATGTGATTAGATTGACTAGTTTTCTGTGATTATGGTTTGTGTGTGTGCCCTCTGATGCCTCTCACAACACCTATCATCTTACTTGGATTTCTCATACCTTGGACATGGAGTATCTCTTCACAGCTGCTTCAGCAAAGTGCAGCCACTGCTCCTTACCTTGGACAAAGAGTATCTCCTCACAGCTACCCCTCTGACCTTGAACATGGTCCTGTACTTACTTCCAATCATGCCCAGTACCATGGTACCAATAATAAGTAACAGCTTCTTTTAATACCACATAATTAATTGTAACCATCAGAATATACTGCCCTGGATGAAGACACAACACATGACTGTAGGCATGAGACCCTGACATACACCTTTAGAAAGAGAAGAGGGTATGATTGTCCTAATTCTCACCCACCTCCATTTTGTTCAGTTTGAAACACATGAGACCTATGTCACTGCCTTCACCTCTATCCATGATGATTAAAGCAAATGTTACCCTTTTTTTTTGACTCTCGAACGTCTTCACCAGCACCATCTCGTCTATGACCTTGATAGTCATCATTGAAACAAAATACAGAATTTAAGATATACCAGATATACACCTCATGCCCTTGGGAGAGCTCTGGAAGCACGTGTTACATCTGTAAAACCTTCTGTGTTGATGGTCATGCTTTCTTACCTCACTGTGACTATTTAGGTTTCATCTGGCCAGGAAAATAACATTCAATGGAATAACATTCAACGGAATAACATTCAGTCTTCAGTGTCACCTTTGTACAAAGGTCACTGCCCATACTTTACAAGCAAAAGACCTGGATGTGAGTTATACCATTTAGTAGAATCAGCAGAACTAACTTGTTGTCTGGATCACACTTTTCAGTCATTGATTGCCTTTATAATTTTGAATAGTCATGCACTAAATTATTGGAATTGCTTCAGGTTTTGACTTTATTCTGCAGTTTGTTAGAACCCACTTCCTGCTCACTGATTTCTAGTATATACCTCACATGGAACTGGTTCTGTTATATCTCCATTTCAGTGATAAGCCAACTGTGACTGTGTTCCACCCACATCATCTACTTTCACATGGAAAACCCCGTGGAATTTTTAGCTTTCCTATGAGTAGAAAACTCATCCCTTTGGGCATAAAATCTGGCTTTGTGTGCATCTGGAGAAAGGGAATCAATAATTGGTTTATGTCAGACACTGTGCTCAATGCTGTGTTAATGATACTCATTGAATTTCACATTACTGAAAAATAGAATATGTTTCTGGTATTTGGTGGCCCAGATGGTAAAGCATCTGTCTACAATGCGGGAGACCCGGGTTCGATCCCTGGGTTGGGAAGATCCCCTGGAGAAGGAAATGGCAATCCACTCCAGGACTATTGCCTGGAAAATCCCATAGACAGAGGAGCCTGGTAGGCTACAGTCCATGGGGTCGCAAAGAGTCGGACACGACTGAGCAATTTCACTATATCACTATATATCACCTTATGGGACAGGTGTCATTTTTCCATTTAAAGATGATAATATGAAAGTTCAGAGCAGTGAACTAGTCCACCCTAAATTCACACATGGTTAGTAAGTGGCAGGGCTAGTCTTGAAAGTAGTATTTTGCTTCTGTCAGAACTGATCTCTTAGAGAGGAGAGAAACTCTCTTAAGTCACACCCTTCATGACCAGCCTAACTGATTATATTACCCCTCCCAAATCCACTCAGTAGAGATAGGACTCCAGTAACTGGTATTCACACAGTGACTGGTTGAAATGCATCTTCTGGACACCAGTCTATAAAAGAAGCACTTAAGAAGTCAATGCCTTCCAGAACTTTGAGATTTCATTTGTATTTCTAATAGTTGTAGAAAATCCCTTGGGAAACCTGGACATACACTGTGTCTGCTTTATCAGACTGGATAAGTTCTTGCTTTTTCAGTCAGAATTCTATCAAAAGTTTCTGGCTATCACAACATCATTCAAAACTCTACAGTCATTTTGAATAATAGTTCGGTGATATTTACAGGGTTTCTACAATGGCAAGAGAGAACAAGGACTTTGAAGCTTTCTGATAGTTATTAGCTGCCGTTGTCATCAGATCAGATCAGATCAGTCGCTCAGTCGTGTCCGACTCTTTGCGACCCCATGAACCGCAGCACGCCAGGCCTCCCTGTCCATCACCAGCTCCCGGAGGTCACTCAGACTCGCATCCATCGAGTCAGTGATGCCATCCAGCCATCTCATCCTCTGTCGTCCCCTTCTCCTCCTGCCCTCAATCCCTCCCAGCATCAGAGTCTTCTCCAATGAGTCAACTCTTCGCATGAGGTGGCCAAAATACTGGAGTTTCAGCTTTAGCATCATTCCTTCCAAAGAAATTCCAGGATTGATCTCCTTCAGAATGGACTGGTTGGATCTTCTTGCAGTCCAAGGGACTCTCAAGAGTCTTCTCCAACACCACAGTTCAAAAGCATCAATTCTTCGGCGCTCAGCCTTCTTCACAGTCCAGCTCTCACATCCATACATGACCACAGGAAAGACCATAGCCTTGACTAGGCGAACCTTTGTTGGTAAAGTAATGTCTCTGCTTTTGAATATGCTATCTAGGTTGGTCATAACTTTCCTTCCAAGGAGTAAGCGTCTTTTAATTTCATGGCTGCAGTCACCATCTGCAGTGATTTTGGAGCCCAGAAAAACAAAGTCTGACACTGTTTCCACTGTTTCCCCAATCTATTTCCCATGCAGTGATGGGACCAGATGCCAGGATCTTCGTTTTCTGAATGTTGAGCTTTAAGCCAACCTTTTCACTCTCCACTTTCACTTTCATCAAGAGGCTTTTTAGCCCCTCTTCACTTTCTGCCATAAGGGTGGTATCATCTGCATATCTGAGGTTATTGATATTTCTCCCGGCAATCTTGATTCCAGCTTGTGTTTCTTCCAGTCCAGCATTTCTCATGATGTACTCTTCATATAAGTTAAATAAACATGGTGACAATATACAGCCTTGACGTACTCCTTTTCCTATTTGGAACCAGTCTGTTGTTCCATGACCAGTTCTAACTGTTGCTTCCTGACCTGCATACAGATTTCTCAAGAGGCAGATCAGGTGGTCTGGTATTCCCATCTCTTTCAGAATTTTCCATAGTTTATTGTGATCCACACAGTCAAAGGCTTTGGCATAGTCAATAAAGCAGAAATAGATGTTTTTCTGGAACTCTCTTGCTTTTTCCATGATCTAGCGGATGTTGGCAATTTGATCTCTGGTTCCTCTGCCTTTTCTAAAACCAGCTTGAACGTCCGGAAGTTCACGGTTCACATATTGCTGAAGCCTGGCTTGGAGAATTTTGAGCATTACTTTACTAGCGTGTGAGATGAGTGCAATTGTGCGGTAGTTTGAACACTACTTGGCATTGCCTTTCTTTGGGATTGGGATGAAAACTGACCTTTTCCAATCTTGTGGCCACTGCTGAGTTTTCCAAATTTGCTGGCATATTGAGTGTAGCACTTTCATAGCATCATCATTCAGGATTTGGAATAGCTCCACTGGAATTCCATCACCTCCACTAGCTTTGTGTGTAGGGATGCTTTCTAAGGCCCATTTGACTTCACATTCCAAGATGTCTGGCTCTAGGTCAGTGATCACATCATCATGATTATCTGGGTCTTGAAGCTCTTTTTTGTACAGTTCTTCTGTGTATTCTTGCCACCTCTTCTTAATATCTTCTGCTTCTGTTAGATCCACACCATCTCTGTCCTTTATTGTGCCCATCTTTGCATGAAATGTTCCTTTGGTATCTCTGATTTTCTTGAAGAGATCCCTAGTCTTTCCCATTCTGTTGTTTTCCTCTATTTCTTTGCATTGATCACTGAAGAAGGCTTTCTTATCTCTTCTTGCTATTCTTTGGAACTCTGCATTCAGATGTTTATATCTTTCCTTTTCTCCTTTGCTTTTGCTTCTCTCCTTTTCACAGCTATTTGTAAGGCCTCCCCAGACAGCCATTTTGCTTTTTTGCATTTCTTTTCCATGGGGATGGTCTTGATCCCTGTCTCCTGTACAATGTCATGAACCTCATTCCATAGTTCATCAGGCACTCTATCTATCAGATCTAGGCCCTTAAATCTATTTCTCACTTCCACTGTATAATCATAAGGGATTTGATTTAGGTCATACCTGAATGATCTAGTAGTTTTCTCTACTTTCTTCAATTTCAGTCTGAATTTGGCAATAAGGAGTTCATGGTCTGAGCCACAGTCAGTTCCTGGTCTTGTTTTTGCTGATTGTATAGAGCTTCTCCATCTTTGGCTGCAAAGAATATAATCGATCTGATTTCGGTGTTGACCATCTGGTGATGTCCATGTATAGAGTCTTCTCTTGTGTTGTTGGAAGAGGGTATTTGCTATGACCAGTGCCGTTGTCATAGGAATATTAAAATTAAAACAAGAGTTTGGTTGCTTCTGACACTAGTTAGTTGGCCATTTAATTTTGAGTTCTGCCCCCACTGTATGAACCTCAGGGAATGTTCAGTTAAGGAATATCTCTCTGAGGAGAATTTGTGGGAAGATATCCATGTTCTTTTTTACCTCAACCATGAGGTTAGCAAGAACTGGTGTGGGTTGCCATGTCTTCCTTCAGGGAATCTTCCCAACTCAGGGATTGACTCACATCTCCTGTGTCTTCTTCATTGCAGGTGAATTCTTTACCACTGAGCCATCAGGGGAAGATCTCTTGGAGTAAGAAATGGCAACACACTCTGGTATTCTTGCCTGGAGAACTCTATGGAGAGAGGAACCTGGCAGGCACATTCCATGGGGTTACAAAGAGTCAAACTCTATGGAGCATGCACACGCTAGCAAAAACTATCAAACATCATGTTCCCTTAGTAATCCACGACAAGTCTATCATGTATGTATCCTTTACATGTTTTCAGTCTGTGTCTCTAATCCTTCATGGGTGCAACAGATACCACTGGCTTACTATCTGTAATTTATGTCAGAATACCCCTTACTTCCATTAGCTTCATCTAGGTGTAATTAAAGTCATTCCCCTTCCCATTCAATTGTTTTAGGATGTGAAAGAGTCTGTCTTGATGCTGATAACTTCACACATGATTTTAGAGGCTTCAATTAATGATAGTCACTGTGTGTTTGTTATCACTGAGTACATGATTTATTGGTGTGATCCTTACAGTAACATTAGCAGTATTTGCATTTTACAGGTGAAAACAAGTAAACTCATGATGTTTAAGTAATTTGTCCAAAGACTGAAGCTAATAAGTCATGGAGCCAGGATTCATCTCCAGGCCTAACTAACAGAAAAAGACATCTATTCGACCACTATGCTACCTGTCACTCCAACATTTACATTCCAGGCTCTTAAGTCTTAGATTTTTATGCAGGCCAGTAATCTCTTCAGCACGCCCCTTCCAAATCTTCTCTATCCTCACTGCTTCAGTGAAAAATTATCATTCCACACTTATGCAGAAATCCTTGTATGAACACAAAATAAATCTGAACAACATTTTTTTTTTTGTTACTAAAGTCCTTTAAAATAATATTCAGTAAGCTTTTGATCTTTTGGACTTTCATTGGTATTTTGAGGAAAGAGTCACTGTAGACATTTTCCTTATTGCTGCTGTTTTCTTTCCTGAGATGTAACTGATGGCATAAATCCCATTACCTTAAAAATGTAGTTGGAATGTTTTAATAAATATGTGTCTCCTAATTAAAAAAAAAAAAAAAAAGTTCTTTTCATCAGAAGGGACTGGAATGCAAATGTAGGAAGTCAAGAGGTACCTGGATTAACAGGCAAGTTTGGGCATGGAGGACAAAATAAACCAAGGCAAAGGCCTACAGAGTTTTACCAAGAGAACACACTGGTCATAGCAAACACCTTCTTCCAACAGCAAAAGAGATGACTTTACACATGAACATCACCAGATGGTCAATCAGATCAGATCAGTCGCTCAGTCGTGTCCGACTCTTTGCGACCCCATGAACCGCAGCACGCCAGGCCTCCCTGTCCATCACCAGCTCCCGGAGGTCACTCAGACTCGCATCCATCGAGTCAGTGATGCCATCCAGCCATCTCATCCTCTGTCGTCCCCTTCTCCTCCTGCCCTCAATCCCTCCCAGCATCAGAGTCTTCTCCAATGAGTCAACTCTTCACATGAGGTGGCCAAAATACTGGAGTTTCAGCTTTAGCATCATTCCTTCTAAAGAAATTCCAGGATTGATCTCCTTCAGAATGGACTGGTTGGATCTCCTTGCAGTCCAAGGGACCCTCAAGAGTCTTCTCCAACACCACAGTTCAAAAGCATCAATTCTTCGGTGCTCAGCCTTCTTCACACTCCAGCTCTCACATCCATACATGACCACAGGAAAGACCATAGCCTTGACTAGGCGAACCTTTGTTGGTAAAGTAATGTCTCTGCTTTTGAATATGCTATCTAGGTTGGTCATAACTTTCCTTCCAAGGAGTAAGCGTCTTTTAATTTCATGGCTGCAGTCATTTTGGAGTGATTTTGGAGTGATTTTGGAGCCCAGAAAAACAAAGTCTGACACTGTTTCCACTGTTTCCCCATCTATTTCCCATGCAGTGATGGGACCAGATGCCATGATCTTCGTTTTCTGAATGTTGAGCTTTAAGCCAACCTTTTCACTCTCCACTTTCACTTTCATCAAGAGGCTTTTTAGCCCCTCTTCACTTTCTGCCATAAGGGTGGTGTCATCTGCATATCTGAGGTTATTGATATTTCTCCCAGCAATCTGGATTCCAACTTCTGTTTCTTCCAGTCCAGCATTTCTCATGATGTACTCTGCATATAAGTTAAATAAACATGGTGACAGGCAAATTTGACCTTGGAATACGGAATGAAGCAGGGCAAAGACTAATAGAGTTTTGCCAAGAAAATGCACTGGTCATAGCAAATACCCTCTTCCAACAACACAAGAGAAGACTCTATACATGGACATCACCAGATGGTCAACGCCGAAATCAGATCGATTATATTCTTTGCAGCCAAAGATGGAGAAGCTCTATACAATCAGCAAAAACAAGACCAGGAGCTGACTGTGGCTCGGACCATGAACTCCTTATTGCCAAATTCAGATGGTCAATAGCCAAATCAGATTCATTATATTCATTGCAGCTGAAGATGGAGAAGCACTGTACAGTCAGCAAAAACAAGACCAGGAGCTGACTGTGGCTCGGACCATGAACTCCTTATTGCCAAATTCAGATGGTCAATAGCCAAATCAGATTCATTATATTCATTGCAGCTGAAGATGGAGAAGCACTGTACAGTCAGCAAAAACAAGACCGGGAGCTGACTGTGGCTCAGATCGTGAACTCCCTGTCAAAAATACAGATTTAAATTAAAGAAAGTGTGGAAAACCACTAGACCATTCAGGTATGACCTGAAACAAATCCTTTATGATTATACACTGGAAGCAACAAATAGGTTTGCAGGATTAGATCTGATAGAGAAAGTGCCTGGAGAAGTATTGATGGAGTTTCATGAGACTGTATAGGAGGCAGTGATCAAGATCATCCCCAAGAAAAATAAATGCAAAAAGGCAAAATGGTGGCCTGAGGAGACCTTAGAAATAAGTGTGAAAAGGGAAGTGAAAGGCAAAAGAGAAAAGGAAAGATATATCCATCTGAATGCAGAGTTCCAAAGAAGAGCAAGGAGTGATAAGAAAATCTTCCCTAATAGAAAGCCCAGAGATAAATGCACGCACCTATGGACACCTTATCTTTGACAAAGGAGACAAGAATATACAATGGATTAAAGACAATCTCTTTAACAAGTGGTGCTGGGAAAACTGGTCAAACACTTGTAAAAGAATGAAACTAGAACACTTTCTAGGGGAAGGCAATGGCACCCCACCCCAGTACTTTTGCCTGGAAAATCCCATGGACGGAGGATCCTGGTAGGCTCCAGTCCATGGGGTCGCTAAGAGTCGGACACGACTGAGCGACTTCCCTTTCACTTTTCACTTTCATGCATTGGAGAAGGAAATGGCAACCCACTCCAATATTCTTGCCTGGAGAATCCCAGGGATGGGGAGCCTGGTGAGCTTCTGTCTATGGGGTCGCACAGAGTCGGACACGACTGAAGCGACTTAGCAGAACACTTTCTAACACCATACACAAAAATAAACTCAAAATGGATTAAAGATCTAAATGTAAGACCAGAAACTATAAAACTCCTAGAGGAGAACATAGGCAAAACACTCTCCGACATACGTCACAGTAGGATCCTCTATGACCCACCTCCCAGAATATTGGAAATAAAGGCAAAAATAAACAAATGGGACCTAATTAAAATTAAAAGCTTCTGCACAACAAAGGAAACTATAAGCAAGGTGAAAAGACAGCGTTCAGAATGGGAGAAAAAAATAGCAAATGAAGCAACAGACAAACAACTAATCTCAAAAACATACAAGCAACTCCTGCAGCTCAATTCCAGAAAAATAAATGACCCAATCAAAAAATGGGCCAAAGAACTAAATAGACATTTCTCCAAAGAAGACATACAGATGGCTAACAAACACATGAAAAGATGTTCAACATCACTCATTATCAGAGAAATGCAAATCAAAACCACTATGAGGTACCATTTCACGCCAGTCAGAATGGCTGCGATCCAAAGTCTACAAGCAATAAATGCTGGAGAGGGTGTGGAGAAAAGGGAACCCTCTTACACTGTTGGTGGGAATGCAAACTAGTACAGCCACTATGGAGAACAGTGTGGAGAGTCCTTAAAAAAAATGAAAATAGAATTGCCATATGACCCAGCAATCCCACTGCTGGGCATACACACTGAGGAAACCAGAACTGAAAGAGACACGTGTACCCCAATGTTCATCACAGCACTGTTTACAATAACCAGGACATGGAAGCAACCTAGATGTCCATCAGCAGACGAATGGATAAGAAAGCAGTGGTACATATACACAATCGAGTATTACTCAGCCATTAAAAAGAATACATTTGAATCAGTTCTAATGAGGTGGATGGAACTGGAGCCTATTATACAGAGTGAAGTAAGTCAGAAAGAAAAACACCAATACAGTATACTAACACATATATATGGAATTTAGAAAGATGGTAACAATAACCCTGTATACGAGACAGCAAAAGAGACATAGATGTATAGAACAGTCTTTTGGACTCTGGGAGAGGGAGAGGGTGGGATGATTTGGGAGAATGGCATTGAAACATGTATAATATCATATATGAAACGAGTCGCCAGTCCAGGTTCGATGCACGATACTGTCTGCTTGGGGCTGGTGCACTGGGACGACCCAGAGGGATGGTATGGGGAGGGAGGAGGGTTCAGGATGGGGAACACATGTATACCTGTGGTGGATTCATTTTCATATGTGGCAAAACCAATATAATATTGTAAAGTTAAAAATAAAATAGAATAAAAAACATAAATATTTCAAGTCTAAAAAAAAAAAAAAAAAGAAAAGAAAACCTTCCCTGAGATCGATGCAAAGAAATAGAGGAAAACAGTAGAACAGGAAAGACTAGAAGTATCATAAAGCAAATTAGAGATACCAAGGTAAATTTTCATGCAAATATGGGCACAAGAAAGGACAGACACAGTAAGGACCTAACAGAAGCAGAAGATATTAAGAAGAGGTGGCAAGAATACACAGAAAAACTATACAAAAATGATCTTGCTGCTGCTAAGTCACTTCAGTTGTGTCCGACTCTGTGCGACCCCATAGATGGAAATGACCCAGAAAACTACGATGGTGTGATCACTCACCTAGAGCCAGACATCCTGGAATGTGAAGTCAAGTAGGCCTTAGGAAGCATCACTATGAGCAAAGCTAGTGGAGGTAATGGAATTCCTGTTTAGCTATTTCAAATCCTAAAATATAATGCTATTAAAGTGCTGCATTCAATAGGCCAGCAAATTTGGAAAACTCAGCAGTGGCCACAGGACTGGAAAAATCAGCTTTCATTCCAATTTCAAAGAAAGGCAATGCCAAAGAATGTTCAAATTACCACACAATTGCACTCATCTCACACGCTAGCAAAGTAATGCTCAAAATTCTCCAAGGGAGGCTTCAACAAACAGTACATGGACTTTGAAATTCCAGATGTTCAATTTGGATTTAGAAGAGGCTTAGGAACCAGAGACCAAATAGCCAACATTCATTGGATCGTAGAAAAAGTAAGAGAATTCCAGAAAAAAAAAAAATCGACTTCTGCTTTACCAACCATGCAAGAGCCTTTGACTGCATGGATCACAGCAAACTGTGGAAAATTCTTAGAGAGATGGGAATATCAGACAACCTTACCTGCCTCCTGAGAAATCTGTATGCAGGTCAAGAAGCATTGGAACAACAGACTGGCTGCAACTTGGGAAAGGAGTACGTGAAGGCTATATATTGTCACCCTGCTTATTTAACTTATATGCAGAATCCATCATGTGAAATGCCAGGCTGGATGAAGCACAAGCTGGAATCAAGATTGCCAGGAAAAATATCAATAACTTCAGATATACAGATGACACCACACTTATGGCAGAAAGGAAAGGGGAACTAAAAAGCCTCTTGGTGAAAGTCAAAGAGGCAAGTGAAAAAGTTGGCTTAAAACTCAGGATTCAAAAAACTAAGATCATGGCATCTGCTGCCATCAGTACATGGCAAACAGATTGGGACAATGGAAACAGTGACAAGCTTTATTTTCTTGGGCTCCAAAGTCAGTACAGATAGTGACTGCAGCCATGAAATTAAAAGATGGAAGAAAAGCTATGACCAACCCAGAAAGCATATTAAAAAGCAAAGACATTATTGTGCCAACAAAGGCCCATGTAGTCAAAGCTATGGTTTTTCGAGTAGTCATGTATTGATGTGAGAATTGGACTGTAAATAAAGCTGAGCACCAAAGAATTGGTGCTTTTGAACCGTAGTGTTGGAGAAGGCTCTTCAGAGTCCCTTGGACTGCAAGGAGATCCAACTAGTAGATTGTAAAAGAAATCAGTCCTCAATATTCAATGGAAGGACTGATGCTGAAGCTGAAACTCCAATACTTTGGCCACCTGATGGGAAGAATTGACTTCTTGGGAAAGACCCTGATGCTGGGAAAGGTTGAAGGCGGGAGGAGAAGGGGACAACAAAAGATGAGATGGTTGGATTGCATCACCGACTCAATGGACATGAGTTTGAGCAAGCTCCAGGAGTTGGTGATGGACAGGGAAGCCTGGCATGCTGCAGTCCATGGGATCTCAAAAAGTTGGATATGACTGAGCTACTGAACTGAACTGAGTACCATCCAGGTCCATCCATGTTCTTACAAATGGGAAAGCCTATCATTCTTTTTTTTGGCTGACAAATATTCCATTATAGATTATACCACATGTTTTTCCATTCATCTGATTGCTGGTCATTTGGGTTGCTTCTGTATTTGACTATTGTAAATAGTGCTGCTGTGAAAATTGGGGTGCATGCACATGATGATAGCTTTTTTTAAATTTAAATCAATGTATTTTAACTGGAGGCTAATTACTTTACAATATTGTATTGGTTTTGCCATACATCAACATTTGAATCACTAAATCCACCTATGCTTCAAGGTGTTTAGCCTTGAAACTAATAAAATCCTTTTACAGAAGCACAAAGAATTCTGATACAATGATTTTCCCTACTAAACTACACTATTCTTAGTTCAATCTCTTATAACAGTTTGAGGAGCCAATGCCTAGTAGCAGAAAAAAAAGTTTCTACATTGCTTTGGTGGTATTAGTCAAAGAACAGACTTGTGTACTCTGCTCCAATTTAACCCTCTATTACAAAAAGTCCCAGACTTTCTGCTACCAGAAGTTTGTAGAGTCTTTCAGATTCATGAGTTTTACTTGGCCTACATGGCACATGCAAACTAATCCTGTGTAAACCCATCACCTTCCAAAAGGAATACAAATTTCTGTCCCAATGTTCAGCCATTACTTAAACATATGTGAGATGGCTGCTTAAAATTTGGGGGAAAGGTTGTGGCATAGGACTTCATTTGCTCGTTTGCCTGAACATCATCACCTGTTCGTTTGCCAAGAACAAAGCAAGTATAGTGGGTTGAGAGTGAGGAACTCTGCCTGGGTTCAAGTCCTGGACTCTCACTAACTAGATGAACATTTTCAGTTTCCTTAACCTCTCTGTGCCTCAATATCCTACTTTCTATAGATTGTGAGGGTTTCCCTGGCGATTCACACAGTAAATATCTGCCTGCAATGAAGGAGGCCCAGGTTCAATCCCTGGGTTGGGAAGATCCCCAGGAGAAGGGAATGGCAATCCACTCCAGTAGTCTTGCCTGGAGAATTCCATGCACAGAGGAGACTGATGGGCTGCAGTCAATGGGGTCGCAGAGTAGGGCACAACTGAGCAACTGACACACATATAGGATTGTGGATCTAAATTAGTATTTATAAAAAAAAAACATGAAATAGTACCTGGTGCACAATAACCATAACAGAAGTGTTTGTTACAATAATGAACAAATAGTACACAAGTACTACAAATACTTGAGATATCTGCAGAGGATTTGTCAAATAATACATGGTCCCAAACCACACAATGGAAAAACAACACAGATGTCTCTGGATGAGAAAGGATCTTTAAATTTGATACATAGGATAGGTTATTCTGTCCTATTCTACTCACAATACCATACTGTGAATTCTTTTTCTTAACCCATTGGGACAATTACAGATGTAGTCTTGGTTGAAAGCTATATGTGGCTAGAAGTCAATAGTGAACTCAATATATAGTCATACCCTTTCCCAACTAGGGATGCATTTATGCGTCTTTCCCTTTACATAATCCCCAAAATGACACAAGCCAATTTCAGAGCTGTGCTTTAGTTTCATTTTAGTAACCTAGAAAAGAGTAGGTTCAAGATTCTCAAATCTCTTCTGCTATCTCCCATGTTCCCTAAAGTCCTTCTGGGTGCTCAGTCATGTCTGACTGTTTGCAACCCCATAGAATGTAGCCAGCCAGGTTCCCCTATCCATGGAATTCTCCAGGCAAGAACACTAGAGTGGGTTGCCATGTCCTCATCCAGGAGATCTTCCATACCCAGGGGTCAAGCCCAGGTCTCCTGTATCTCTTGCACTGGAGGGGAATTTTTAACCACTGAGCAACCGGTAAGCCCCTGGGTAGTCAGAGGAGACTGTATTGAGGAGGCTGAACTTAAGGTGAACATGGGAAGATTCTTACAGGGCTTTTAGGTGAGGGGAGAGAGAGAGTAAAAGCAGGAATGGGCATGACTACATGCTCTGAAGTGGAGGTAGGGGCTTGGTTTCCTTACATGCAGAATGCAAATAATCATACCTACTTTGTAAGACCACTGTGAGGATTATAAGGTCTAGGAGAGAGGTAACAAATACATGTTCAGCATGGTGCCATTATTCCTCCAGAGCCCATGGCAGACGTTGACCGCCCTTTACAACATTCTACCAGTGAGGCCAGTCACAGGCCCAGAATTCTCCTACATACAGCTCCAGGCAGCCAGTACAACCAGAATATGCAGTTGGCATAAATTAGGTACCAAAGAAGTCATAAGTGTTATTATCCCCTGGGACCCACAAAATGTTGTGTACAACTGAAGGAACACAGAAATTGTTCTTCCTATTCTTGCCAAATACAGATGAAAATGTATTTACACTGTGTCAGAGGCCTGCCATGTCTTAAGCACTTGAAGGTCTGACATGAGACTGAGACCCAATCCTGCTACAAAGGTTATCTTCCATACATTGTAACATCTCTTATGAGCTGTAAGTAGCAGCACACTTGATCTATAGGTTGAAAACCTCCAGAACATGGCTATTTTTCCTAATGTTTTTATTTACCACACAGAAATGTTGGTATCCCTCAGGGCCTGAATCAAATTGGCAAGTACAACCAAGAAGCAATACAGTCTGTCTTTGGGGTTTCTTCTTTGATTCCATGTAATGCGCTATGTTCAACTCTAGTGATATGATGTCTGCCTAATCTGCCTTTAGGCAGATCCTATCTGGATCTAGTTAGACATCCAGATCCTTGTCTACCTGGAAAAACTCTCCCATTGCTTCTAGGCCTTCTCTGTTGGACAGAGAGAAAAGAACAGTGCAAGTGGGTCATGTATTCAGAGGACCATGTTACTGGACTTGTATTCCAGGGACAATCTTATTTTGGCTGGTGACTGAGCAGAATCATTCAGACATGTGATGTGGCTGCTAGCAGAGAATAGGCAAAGAAGAGAAGCTAGGTGATGGGGGAGACTGGGAAACATGACCTCAAAAAGAACAGTAATAGGCCCATTGAGCAGGAAGGCTGCAGAGGCTCCTTAATAGTGCTGTGCACATTAAGAAGGAAGTCTGGGAAACAAAGGGAATATTGGAGAGAGTGTTCATGATATGTTTAACTTCATAAGCAGCTAGCTGTGGGTCCAACTGGCCAGAGGAAAGCTGAATTTTAAGGAAGCTATGAGATCTGATCTGAATCATAGCAATGGGAAAATAGATCCCAGCTGGACTGTTTCGTGTCTGATATGGGAATATAAGGACCATTTTTCTACCTCATTCACTGACAGAGTGGAGTAAATTTGTGTATAACTCCCAGCAAGAACTACAGAGCCCTGAGAGAAGGATCAATTAAATTGCTATCTCTCTCTTGCCTCCAAGCAGGTACAGGTTCCATGCCTGAGTGAGTGCTGTTCTAGCTCACTGTTTAGAGGTGATTATGCTGCTCCATGCAGAGTCTAGAAATAAGAAATCCACATCTCACACACTTCAGGGGGCATTTTGGAGTCAAATATTTTCTAAGTTCAAAAATGTAGATAGTGCCGAAGCAGAAAGGACCTTTTCAGACTACTACTCACCGCCTAGAGTTTTTTGGAAAGTGTTGAAGGGGCTTCCCAGGTGGCGCTAGCTGTAAAGAGTTTGCCTGCTATAGCCAGAGATTCAGAGACACAGGTTCGACCCATGGGTTGAGAAGACCCCCTGGAGAAGGTAATGGCAACCTACTCCAGTATTCTGGCCTAGGAAATCCCATGGACAGAGGAGCCTGGTGGGCTATAGTCCACAGGGTCACAAAGAGTGGGACACGAATGAAGCAACTTGTTATGAATGCACAATGATGGGGAAACTTCCATATCAACATTATCCATGGAGCTTGATTGGAATGAAAATTATCTGGTCTCATCCCAGACCCTTGTAATCACACTGTCTAGCGGTTAGGCCCAAAAATCTGTATGTTAAAATTCCAGGGGATGTATCCTGAAATTTGAAAAACTCTAATAAATATAGGAGTTTTGTGTACACAGTCACCCAATATTCCCAAAATAAAATCTAGAGACACCACAACACAGAATAATTTGGAGTACCCACACATAAACATTCAGATTCCTATGTCTCCTGCTAATCCTTCTGAATCATGATTTCTTATCTTGATAAACACTGAAAAACCCAATCCTTTCATTATACAGATTCAGAAACGGACTGACAGAGAGGAAGTGACTTGTCCAAGCTTGTTAGTATAGATGGTGGCAGAGCTGGAGCAAAATCTTCAGATAAGAGCAAATAGTACGTCCTCTAGTCATATTATGAGGGTTATTTTAGTATCAGTTTAGATCCTATGGGCTTCCCTGGTAGCCCAGGCTTTAAAGAAACTGCCTGCAAATCAGGAAACCCAGGTTTGATCCCTGGGTCACGAAGATCTCTAGAGAAAGGAATGGTTACACAATCCCGTATTCTTGCCTGGAGAATTCCATGGACAGAAGAGCCTGGCAGACTACAGTCCATGCAATACAAAGAGTCAGACATGACTGTTTGACTAACACATATACATTTATCTTGTATCGTAGCATCCCTCATAAGATCTGGAGACCAAGAGTAAGAATGCAACTACTCTGGATAGTTGCATAACTCTAGTTCAGAGTGTCTCTTCCTATGGATTATGTAGAACAGCTTGAAAATAAAGCAGGGTAAGGTCTCAAAGCTCTCTTATAAGCAGCAGGGTTTGGCAGGCACTTCTCCAAATGGAGTCTCAGGGAACCCCAGAGTGGAGTAACTTTATATCTGGGGAAACTCTAATTGTGGCTTTGAGTCGAACTGAACACATATATCAAAGTGACCTGAAATAGTTTACTAAGCCTATTTTCATGCTGTTGTTTTTGTAGTTGAAATTCATATTGATTAAGGGAAAGTTTAAGCATATGCAGTTTTCTATCAGACCTGATCCAAGCTCACAATTTAGTTCCATCAAGCCTGTGCATTTGAGTTACGAGCTCGGTTTCTACTTCATTTCCAAAAAAAATTGTACTCTGGAACTCCTCCGGACTGTCAGCTCGTCCACAAGGTCTGCAGGGACAGTCCAGTAGAAAGCCATTGACTTCCAAGAGGAGCGAAATTTCCAAAATAATATGTCAAGGTAGATTTTCTTTAAGGGATTAAGCAATCCCATTGAACAGTTCCATTGAATGATTTGCCTTTGGGCCAAGGCTTGTAATTTTAGATTGCGGGGATAAATATCAAACCTCAGAAATGCAGATGACACCACACTTAGAGCAGAAAGAGAAGAGGAACTAAAAAGCCTCTTGATGAAAGTGAAAGAGGAGAGTGAAAAAGTTGGCTTAAAACTCAGAATTCAAAAACCAATATTATGACATCCAGTCCCATCACTTAATGGCAAATAGATGGGGAAACAATGAACTGGACAACAGTTAGAACTGGACATGGAACAACAGACTAGTTCCAGATCAGGAAAGGAGTTCATCAAGGCTGTATACTGTCTCCCTGCTTATTTAACTTATATGCAGAATACATCATGAGAAATGCTGCACTTGATGAATCACAAGCTGGAATCAAGACTGCCAGGAGAAATAACAATAATCTCAGATACGCAGAGGACACCTCCCTTATGGCAGAAAGAGAATAACTAAAGAACCTCTTGATGAAAGTGAAAGAGCAGAGTGAAAAAGTTGACTTAAAACTCAAGATTCAGAAAATGAAGATCATGCCATTTGGTCCCATCAATTCAGTTCAGTCGCTCAGTCGTGTCCGACTCTTTGTGACCCCATGAATTGCAGCACACCAGGCCTCCCTGTCCATCACCAATACCCGGAGTTCACTCAGACTCACATCCATCGAGTGAGTGATGCCATCCAGCCATCTCATCCTCTGTCGTCCCCTTCTCCTACTGCCTCCAATCCCTCCCAGCATCAGAGTCTTTTCCAATGAGTCAACTCTTCGCATGAGGTGGCCAGAGTACTGGAGTTTCAGCTTTAGCATCATTCCCTCCAAAGAAATCCCAGGGCTGATCTCCTTCAGAATGGACTGGTTGGATCTCCTTGCAGTCCAAGGGACTCTCAAAAGTCTTCTCCAACACCACAGTTCAAAAGTGTCAATTCTTCAGCACTCAGCCTTCTTCACAGTCCAACTCTCACATCCACACATGAGCACAGGAAAAACCATAGTCTTGACTGGACAGACCTTTGTTGGCAAAGTAATGTCTCTGCTTTTGAATATCCTATCTAGGTTGGTCAGAACTTTCCTTTTTAATTTCATGGCTGCAATCACCATCTGCAGTGATTTTGGAGCCCAGAAATATAAAGTCTGACACTGTTTCCATTGTTTCCCCATCCCGCCCTGCAACGCACGGCTTCTCACCCACAATGCACCCTCCCTGCTCCCCCCACTCACCTCTTCCCTCTTACGTCCCCTCGTCACCCTGGAAGTACTGATGCTGAAACTCCAATACTTTGGCTACTTGATGCAAAGAACTGACTCATTGGAAAAAACCCTGATGCTGGAAAAGGTTGAAGGCGTGAGGAGAAGGGGACAACAAAGGACACGATGGTTGGATGACATCACCAGCTCGATGGACATGAGTTTGAGCAAGCTTCAGGAGTTGGTGATGGACAGGGAAGCCTGGCATGCTGAAGTCCATGGAGTGGCAAATAGTCAGACATGACTAAGCGACTGAAATGATCTGAACTTTTAATTTTAGCAAGTGTTTCACCAGTGCTGCATTAGTTAGAAAAAAATTAAATTAAGTTAAGTTGAAGACATAACTCTATGTCTATATGAAGTTGAAGACATAACTCTATGTTTATATGAAGACATAACGCTATAAAGACAAATGAAGTTGAAGACATAAGTCTATAAAGAAACAGGAAACCTTAACAGATGTTCTGGTACTTCTGAGAGTAGATAGAAAGGGCAGGAAAAAAAGGGACATAAAAGCAAAAGTGAATGCAGAGTTCCAAAGAATAGCAAGGAGAGATAATGAAGCTTTCCTTAGTGAACAATGAAAAGAAATAAAAACAATAGAATGGGAAAACTAGAGAACTCTTGTAGAAAATTAGAGATACCAAGATAACATTTCATGTGAAGATGGGCACAGTGAAGGACAGAAACAGTATCAATCTAACAGAGGCAGACTAGTTTAAGAAGAGGTGGCAACAATATACAGAAGAACTATACAAAGTTGATTTAATGACATAGATAACCATGATGGCATGATCATTCACCTAGAGCCAGATTTCTTGGACTGTGAAGACAAGTGGGCCTAAGGAAGCATCATGATGAACAAAGTTAGTGGAAATGAGGGACTTCTAGCTGAGCTATTTAAAATTCTATATGATGATGCTGTTAAAGTGCTGCACTCAATATGTCAGCAAATTTGGAAAAGTCAACAGTGGTCACAGGACTAGGAAAGGTCCGTTATCATTCTAATACCAAGGAAGGGCAATGAATACCAAAGAAAGTTCAAACTACCACACAATTGCATTCATTTCACATGCTATCAAGGTCATCCTCAAAATCCTCCAAGGTAGGCTTCAACAGAATGTGAACCAAAACCTATAGATAAAAAAGCTTGATTGAGAAAAGGCAGCAAAACCAGAGCTCAAGTTAATAATCATTTTTGGATCATAGAAAAAGCAAGAGAGTTCTAGAAAAAAAATGTTTGCTTGTGCTTTATTGACTATGCTAAAGCCTTTGACTATGTGGATCATAACAAAAGTGGAAAATTCTTAGAGATGGGAATATAAGACCACCTTACTTGCCTCCTGAGAAACCTGTATGTAGGTCAAGAAGCAACAATTAGAACTGGACATGGAACAACAGACTGGTTCCAAATTGGGAAAGGAGTATGTCAGGGCTTTGTATATTGTCACCCCACGTATTTAATTTATATGCAGAGTACATCATGTGAAATGCTGGGCTAGATGAAGCACAAGCTAGAATCAAGATTGCTGGGACAAATAACAACAACCACAGATATGCAGATGACACCACCCCTATGGCAGAAAGCAAAGAGGAACTAAAGAGTCACTTGATGAAGGTGGAACAGGAAAGCGAAAAAGCTGGCCTAAATCACAACATTCAAAAACTAAGATCATGAAATCAGTCCCATCACTTCACAGCAAATGGATGGGCATACAACTAAAACAGTGACAGACTATTTTCTCAGGCTTCAAATCACTGTGGATGGTGACTGCAGTCATGAATTTAGAAGACACTTGCTCCTTGGAAGAAAGGTTATGACAAACATAGACAGCATATTTTAAAGTAGAGACTTTACCTGTCAACAAACATCCA